>NDGN011180384.1:0-11738 GCA_002564285.1 Tympanoctomys barrerae | reverse complement strand
ATTGAAACTGTCCTACCAATTTGATTTGAAACTGTCTCATTGATATTTGTTTATCAATAAAATAATGGGGGAAAAAGACTCAGACTGACTCTAAAGAAGACAGACATCACAATTTTAATAATGAAGAGGTTAAGTTTCCAGCAGCATAGCTCCCTTTGTCTCCAGAGAGTTGTCTTTCTCAGTTGCACAACGTAAGATTTAAAGTCACTTCCAAGCCGGTGAGAATTAATTTGTGGACATCTTTGCTCCTTGTGGACATTTGCGGAGTCTATATAGGAATAAAATAGTAATAAAGCAGAGGGGGCATGGTGGCACATGGTGTCCCAGTGCTCTGGGGGACTCAATTGCAGTGTTCTATGACAACATGGGCTGTGTGGTGAGTTCATGACCACCCTGGACTACGCAGTGAGACTGCATCTCCAAAACCAAAGAAAGAAAGACAGAAACGAGGGAAGCCAGGAAGTGAGGAAAGGCCAGTGAGCTGCATGGCATTTCTCACACTTCTTATCAGCAGCCATTTTTATACAAACGCTGTCTTTACTCCATCATGGACCAAATCTTTTAAAGATTTTCTATTAGATAGATCATGCTTCTTAACCAATAAGCATTCATATTTTAGTTATACAAACCAAGTGACAATACTTTGACTTAACTAGGTATTTCTGAAGAGAGAGAGCAACTTGTAGTCTACCATTTGAGATGCAAGATGGGAAAAGTCTATAGAAAATAACTTCCTTAATAAAAGAGAGAGAGAGAAAATAACTTCCAAGCATTCCCATAGGAATGACAGTCTGTGACCCTGGGGAACAAAATGCCATAAAGAGAGAGGATTCAGATCCTCGCAAGAATTGGGGCTACACTGATGAAAGAAACAAAAGTGACCATGCGCCTTAGGAAAGAGGGAACTCTGAAGGGAAGCTGGACAGAGCAGTCTAGAGCAGTAACGAAACATGAAATGCTGTTAGGTGGAGCAGAGACACAGAAATGTGTGAGTCAGACATAGAATAAGAGGTTTCCCACTCATGGCCTTTGATTAGGAACACGCACCTTACCATACTGAAATTTGGGGATTTTTCCTGCATATTGATCTAATAACTCTTAGTTTGAAAATATTTGTGCAAAGATTAAGTGAGCTATTGTATGTAAAGAAACTATGGATGGCGCACAGTAGGTTCACAAAACTCTGCAGAAGTCGTCTCAGTGATAATCAGTCTTGAATCACCAGATTCAGATACCAAGGAGCAGGTTAAATTGTTTACTATGCAGAAAGATATGAGTTTTTATTGCTCTAATAACAATTAGATGACTTTAGAAGCAGCCTAGGGAGAGTGCTGTTGTCATTGAGCTAATAAAAGCAGAATTGAGCGGAGAATTAATGAGGAAACTAGACAAATCCAAAATGCTGGGCGATCGTCTGCACTGCACCAATGCAGGGGAAGGAAGGGATGACGTCAGTGTTTATTTCTATCTCTCCTTTTCTGGGAACGCTGAGTGTTTTCAGTCTGCCTTCTGATTTTAGAGCTCCCTCCACACCTGGACTCCAAAGACAATTCTTTCTAAACCTTTGTTGTTGGCTGTTGGCCTGGATCCTGAAAGAAATTGTGTAGGTGATTATATTCTTACGATGTGGATAAGAAGATGGTAGTTATAAACTTCCCAAGAGCTAGGAAATGTGGTGAAGAGATTGTTCTCCCAAGAGTTAAACCAGAAAATCAGTGCAGTCAGGAGTTATGTAACATCATCTCCTAGAGACAGAGAGGCCCCCAGCCCAGCAGGACAGGGGCTAGCCTCAGTAAAGATATTCAGGTATCTAGACAAAAATGGTGTTCAAAAGGAGGCTGACCAGAATGGCAAACAAAAAAGTAATAACCATTGAAGAAATGAGCACAAAACAAGCCCCATTCAAGGTCATGCTGACTGTCCAACGCATGGGAACTTGTGCTGGCTACTGACCGCCAGCCCTCAAATGCCTCATGTGGTCCCCACAGCCCTGTGCAATGGAGCTCCACGCCTTTTCACCCCATCTCTCTCCATCTCTCTCAGTTCTACGCTGGCCTTCCTAACGTTTTGACGAATGGTTGTTCTCTTGGAATGAGATTTTCTTTTCTCAAACTGCCTGGCTTCCTCTCTCCCTTCATTGCTCAAATCTAACTCAACCTTCTCTGATTGTCACATCTAAAATCCATCCAACACAGAACCAGAGGCAGATAACCTGTTTGTAATTCATGAAATAGCTGGACACTTTCCTCAAACCTATGAAAAATATGTTGGATATCTGTGTGGAAAGGCCAGCAAACACCATGCCACAAGAAAATATCTGCTCCCAAAAGCTGAAAGTGGGTTAGGGGTGCAGCTTAGTAGTACTAAGAGTATGTACTTAGAATGCACAATGCCTTGGGTTCATTCCCCAACACAAAGTGAATAAATACACTTAATATAGAGGTTCATCCTGCACAATATAAAGCTGGTAATGTATTCAGCTTCAGCAGATTGCACTGCTGTGGCAATATTCCCTGAGCAAGAAGGAAAGTCATGCATCCAAAGGAACTGTGTTAATACGAACAAGGTCTCATAGCCATAAGTCTGACTTGCTAAAGCAAGAGCATGGATTTTCTTTTCTTCTCTTTTAATTACTACATGTTTATAGTACAAAGAGTGTACGATCCTCTTGGAGAGTGGTACATACACACAATACAGTGTGGTTCTTTCTTAATTCCCTCTTGCTTCTCTTACTCCATAATTTTTAGAGTATGTATTCATTCTATCTGCAAGAGTATCTAGTAAACTTTTAAAATTGTGTTTAACCCTTGACGGTACCAACTGAGGCTTATAAAATTACAGATCTTTGAGGAAGAAAGCAATAACTCTGTTTCATCTCTATTTGGCAAAAGCACCCACATAAAAAGTAAAGAGATCATACTATCCCATGATTCTACTACACTTCCCAATCGAATAAGCATCCTTCACTTAGTAATACTACGAGTCTGTACTTAGAATTTGCAGGGCCTTGGGTTCATTCCCCAGGACAAAAATGAATAAACAAAGCTGAAATAGGGTTTTATTCTGCACAGTATAAAGCTGGAAACTCTGCTTCACTCTTACCAAGCCATGCCCTGTTTATATCTTAATTTTCCACTTAGGTCTGCTAGGGAGCAATGAAGCTGAAAGTGTGTAGCTGAACTTTCTAACTCCCTATGTCAATGTATTTCTCACTGTTAATCAGGATAGCACAAATGACTTACTAGTGTTGCGTTAAGTCCTTCTTGCATCTTTAGTACTGCAGCAAAAAGCTTCTTGGATGGGCCAGGGAAGAGCAAGCCCATGGGCCTTTACTCAGGGAAAAACAGAAGGTGAAAGGAGGATAGTCTTTTCCTTATCAGTTTCTAAGATTTTCTTAATGAACATTTGGTCCTGACATGGAAGAACTATGAAGAATATGGTGTATGTGTGTTCACATGCATATGTGTGTTGGCATTCTAGAATTTTTCAGGATAAAAAAATGTGGTTCGACTTTTGGAGAATCCCTTAGGACTCTGAGAAAGGAAGCAGCAGTCCATATTCCACCACAATACCTCCAAAGGAGGTGGGTTTGGGAGAAGCATGGCTGTATGGGTGGAGTCTTGGAGACAAGAATCTGGGGTACCTGTAGTCAAACTTGCCACTAGGAGACAAAGACATCCTACTTTAAAAGATCATAAAAGCATACACAAAGAAATGAATAAGTGATTCTATATAGCAAGAGAAGTTTGAGGCAATGCTGAAACTTTGAAGATCAGAACTACTTAATGACACAAGCTACTTGATAATTGAAAGGATGATACAGTGTTGAAAATAACTCCATGTCTCATGTGCCCTTTTCTGCTCTCACTCAGCATGCACACTCACCAGAATCTGCTTCTGCAAGGTGACCCAACCCTGAGAGGCCATTGTGTGAACTGCCATCCAGTCTGAGGACAACCCCAACCATCCTTGGTCTCTTCTTTGAACCATGAAGTGGTAGCCTGGGGCCAGTCTTAGAACTGATACAAATGAATATAGCTTCTGAGCCAGAACCCCACATTTACTCACTTTTCTCTCTGGAAATGCTTCCTTTGTGGAAAAGGATCAGCTGGTGCAAATACACACATGCTCATACATGGAGTGAAGTCAGTGACATCTTCCTAATGGCTAAGGGGCCAAACAAGGCTTAAAGAATTTAAGAATCTGCCAAGATCAAGGTCAAAAACTTAAACATGGGCCCCCAATCCTGAAGCTATTTTTAACAAAATCTAGTCACCAAATAGTCATGCCAGAACTTGGCAACTATACCAAAGCAGGATCCATGAGCTAATTCTTATTGTGGACACCTATTTATGCCAGAAATTATTTGGGGTTCTGGTGAATAAATTTTCACTCCTGAAAAATGTAATTGTGTTTGCTCCAAGGTGCAGGGGAGTGTTTTCATCACAGGTGCTCAAGGGTTCTTCTGGAAGAATAACATATGACAAAAGACAGCGAGGGAAGCATCATTTCAAGCAAAGGAAGAAATATGTAAGAATGGAGAGATTTGAAACAGACCGTGGACACAGGAAAGAAATAACAAATATTGATTTTACTGTTGTTCAAAGAGGTTCAGGTGATGTGTTAAGTAACTCACTCATTTGAAGTCTTAGAATTGCAATGTGTGGAACACACATTCCAGTAAAAACCAGAATACTTCCCACTGGGAAGGGTTTAGAGGATGTTTCCAAAGTTGTGTGACAAGAATTGTGATTGGAGGATAAATTTACTTCTAAGTCTTGTTAGTCCAGCACAGACTAGCTGAGACCATACAATTATTCTAGGAAAGAGTTTAGTTTATATAACCCTCTGAAGAATGTTCTCTCAGCAAATAACTTTCTTTTAGCATGTTGGCAAGTTTGTAACATAGTCACACAACTCAAAATGGAATCTAAAAGACATAATAGAATCACTGTGTCCAATCTACTTTTTTTTTTTCTTTTGGACTATTTCAAGAACATGGTACACATTTCAGGAGAGAGGAAGTACACAAAGATTATGTATAACCTCAAGAATAAATATAATGTCAAGGCATTAAAACTTCTAGAAATATCACAGAGACATGACAAAGAACTAAGACCAAGAACCAAACCCAGAGAATGCTCAAATTCTACTACAGCCTTCATTTTTTCCTTTCCTGGAATTTTCTTTATTACCTTCACTTTAAAACTTTTAATAAAAATCCCATTGTTAGCAGTTTTTTTTTTTTAAGGTGCAGGATAGACTCTGTTTTGGAAAGCAGCTGGGCATGTGAAGGCCATTCTGAAGACAGTGAGAAAAGACTGAAATTGTGGAGGTAGAAGCAAAGCCGAGGCTGAAGAAGCTCTGTTGTCCTTCTGTGCATAGCCCTGAGCTCCTGACGATCAAGGAACCCTTGTCATGTTACTGCCCACCAGCGCTGCAAGGCTGGAAGGAGATAATGCATGTGGAATCAATCCATGCGCTCCGATGACTGTCTTATCTAGGCCCTGGGTGGGAACTTGCGAATCTTGGCATTAAACTCCTATCTCAAAAATGCTCCTATGTTGTTTCTTAATCCAACCTTTCTCCAGGCCTCCTCCGCCTGTAGCCTGAGCAGAGCCTCTTTGGCTGTGCAATGATAACTTGATGAGTTCTGGGTTTTTCCTGAAGGCAGCTGCTGGTGTGAACCATCCTCAGGTCCGCTTTGAGGATGAAACAAGCTCTCCGTCTGTGTCTGATGCATGCACGCGTAACATCCACCTCCGTATCACTCACTCCTGGGGATTTTCTCTCTGTGCTACACCTGCAGAACGCCATCCTCTTTTCTCTGCCAAGCCTGGATACATGATTGATATTTTAAGCCTCCCAGGTTCTGCTTTCCCGAGTTTTGAAAGTGCCTGAATGTTGGACTTTTAAAAAATGTATTTATCTTCCCTTCCAGACTGCTGAGGAGGAATTGCAAGCAGAAGCTGCAGCCACAGGGGCCTCAGCAAATCCGGACAAATCTTTAAATTGCTTCTGCAGTCATCAGGGTTTTCTTTCATTAGCATCTCAGATGCTACTTCTCTCCTGCTGACCTTCATTTTAGAAAGGAAGGAAGGCAAGTTTTAAAAGGGTATTATATTTTTTTTCCTTCCAAACTGTAGGCTTGATATGCATGGCCAGTGTTCACAGCTCAGTACAGAGAAAAATGGGCCTGGCTTCGCCTCCCGTCCCGGGCAGCCCCATCTTCCCCAGGTCGCACCCCAGGAGGCTTCTCTGATTTTGCTGGCTCCTGGGCTTTATCCTTCTGCCCAGGAAGCTCCAGGGAAGCTTCCCCTACAGAGTCTCTCGCATTCACCTCACGGATGGCTGCAGGCACCTGGTTGTCTCCCCACCCGCAGTCTCCTCACAGCATGACTTCTTTGTCCAGAAAGCAGAAAGAACCTTGCATACAAAGGCAGAAAGCACTGGCTGCTTATCTTCCAATCTGAAACCTGACTTCTTACGTTCAAATCCAGCTCTGACACTAATTCCTAACTAATTCCAGACCTAAGGGACAAAACAAGTCCCCTGATCCCTTTCAGCCTCCATTTCTTTACCTAGAAAACCAGGAATGACAATAACAGTCCATGAATAATGAAGAGGAAAGGAAAGATCAGCGAGAGGACAAAGAGGACTCATATGGCCCGAAACACAAGGCATGCACTGAGCATTACACGAGCATTTGCATCTGTTACCGATGGGGCTGGCATTTGGTAACTGGCCTGCAAAGACATGCTCTAAGTTCCCTTCCATCACTAAATGCCTGGCAACCGATACCAGTAATAAGATTACTATTTCTCAAGGGACCACATCTGTGTTGGGTACTAAAGGCACACAAGAAAGAAAGAATTGTTTGCTTTGGTGGCATTCACAACTGGAGTGTTAGAGCCACAAACAACTGCAAGAGAAATGCCATTCATGACCCCAGTTAGCCAACAGCAAGGGAAGGGAAGGGCTTCCTGGCTAGGTGACCCACACTGGCTCAGCCCAGGGGTAGAGCATGCTTAGAGCCAGTAGAGCTCCCTGTCCTATACCTCTGTCCCTGCCAGCCCTTGACTGACCATCACGTGTTCCAATTGGGTTGACTCAGAGATTTCTAAGTAGTGATGATGCATTGTTACATACTGGACTGGCAGAACCATGTTTTAGGTAGCAGTGGCGCCTGACTCCAAACAGCTGTGCCGCAGAGCAACCACAGGACTGGCAAGCTCAGGGCCCAGGACACGTCACAGTGCTCCTTGATTCCACATATTTGGCCACATTCTTGTCCTCTGTGAGCTTACGTCTCTGCTTGCAAAGATGGGATGACCTTGTCTGCTTGTCCACAGCCTCCTAAGAGGCAAGGCAGGTGAACATATTGCTTTGTATTAGTTACCTCCTTACAATATTAGTTTCAGAGCTCACACAAGAGGAAGGTTAAAGGGAATTTTCATTTTAAAAATCCATGGAAGGTGGAAAGAAAAGAAGGAGAGAAAGACATAAGATATATCGATGTTACTTTTATTTTTCAAAATTTTACTAGTTCATCTGCGCAGTTTCTAATGTTTATATTCCTTGTGTGGAGTTTGGAGTGTACACAACACACCTCAGTTCCCTTCTCACTACCCACCCTTCCCCCTCTTCTCCCTCCACTTCTTGACACTTTCTTCTTCTAGAAAAATCTATGTCCCCATTTATCTCTTTTATTTTGCTCTTTATTTTTCTTTTGGGTTTCTCATAGAAGAGAAATCATGTGATATTCAGGCTTACATCTCTGAATTATTTCACCTAGCATTATGGTCTTAAGTTATATCCATCTTCCCATAAATGATTCAAGTTTACCTTTTTATGGCAAAATAGTACTCCACTATACCTAAACACCACTTGTGCTTTATCCATTGATCTGATATTACTTTTAATACAGGATAATATCTACTAAGGGCTTATAGGATTATGACTTCCTAGTAGAATTTTAGGAAAGAAGAGTAACAAATTCAGATTATTTATTTATTTATTTTTGATACAAGTTCTCACTATGCTGTTCAGGCTGGCCTTGAGCTCACTTTGTAGCTCAGGCTGGTCTCAAAGTGGCAATGGTCCTCCTGCCTCAGCCTCCTGAGTGCTGGGATTACAGGCATGCACCACCATGCCATGCCTTCAGAATTTCATTTCATTATTAACTTATTTACATGTAGGCAACACTTTATATGACTTTGTAGGAGTTTCTAATAGGGATAAATAGGTCTGTTAAGTAGAAAACAGTAATAGTAATAATAAGCAATGATAGCATGCTGACATAAAGAAAATATACTGAAGCAAGACTGAGGAGGAAAGTATTTCAAGATATGAAGGGGAAGGGAGGTAATAGAAATAATTTTCATATTTCCAGTAGACTGGGTGACAGAGTCTTCTGAGTTAGACAGGGAAGAGCCAAAGGAAAGAGAATTATGGAAGCAGAGATGCATTCTGATGCGGATATGTGGAGTTGACATTCCGCAGCACAACCAGGTAAAAATGTCACCAGGTAGCTGAATATAGAAAGAAGTACAAAGCTTAGAATCAGAAACACAGGGGCCCAGGCACAGGAAATGACCAAGACACACCCTAGTAAAGTGGTATAATGAAAATGGGATCAAGATAAATCCCTAAAGAGCTCCACTACTGTCACTACCTGCTGCTAAAAGGTTGTCATCACTCAAAGGTGGACAATTCACTTGCAATTGTGAATGACAATTTCAGAGCAGCTAGACACAAACCATAACACCCTCTCTCAGCAGCCCAGCACTCTGACTCAGGCAGCATCCTCCATTGCCCTCAAGAAAGCTTAGAGTGCTCTTCTTCGCCTCTAAGCACACTGACATTAGGTCCCACAGCAGTCGCACCAGGGGCTCTAGGCATGAGTCTGCTGCCAACCTCACAGGAGCTGTCACCAGGGTCCTGACCAGGTTCCGGGTCCCGGGGAACCAGATTGTCAGTTCCTGCTGTCTAGGCTGCTCTGTCACGTCTTACTCTGCTTTCTCATTTCCATCCCAATTGCAATTTCCTACCTCTACTGCTCGCATTTCCAGGGTTTCCAGATTCACGTATTCATTCAAAAGTTACTTACTGTGTTGGCATCATGAGCTAGATATAGAAGTAGGTATTGATGATGTTGAGGTGAATATGACTTGCCTTTGTGGGGTTTGCCATCCTGGGAAAAATACAGCAACTGACAAAGTACACAAATAAAAGAACACACTTGCCTCCAACAGTGTAAACAGGATGCGCCACTCAAATTCATACACTGAAGCATAAATCTCCAACAGAAGGAGATGGGGCATCGAGGGTGGTTAGAAAAGAGTATACCCTTGTGAATGGGGTCTGTGCCCTTTTCAAAGCTTTCCTAGAGTGACCCCTGTCCTTTCCATCACGTAAGGACATAGCAAAAAGACAGTCTTCTAGGAAGCCAGAAACAGGCTTCACCAAACACTGAATTTGCCAGATTCCTGCCCTTAAACTTCCCAGCCCCAGAGCTGTGGGCAATAAACAGCCCTTGGCACAAGTCATTGTGTCTATAATAATTTGTTACAGAAGCTGGAACAAACTAAGACAAGTAGGGATGAGGAACATAAATCCAAGGACATGATCAGATAAGTCTGTGGTGAATCCTTAGCACAGTGACATTTACTGGGAATCTCGAGCATAAAAGATCTGAGTGAAGGTGTGCGGAGGTTTCGCTAGAAACTAGATGTTCTTCTCTGAGCCATTTCCAAAGCCAGGCACGTTGCTGGGCTTTGCTTTAGATTTGCATTCCTCATTTTCAGCTCTCTTTTCCTCTTAAATTAAGCAAGTTCAACAAAGGAAATGCTGTTCACCTCCCTTGCCAGGAGCTTCAGAGGAGGGGATGCTTTGAATTAGATGATGGGTTTTTCTATTTCTGTCATTCCAGGGCTTTTGAGTTGTGAGGTGTTTGATGAGTGAGAACATCAGATTCAAAGATGCTACCACACAGAACATGAAGTACAAGAATTTCTCTCACTCAACTAAAATCCACCATAATGCTGGTTAGACATAACTACTCCCGCAATGTGTTCAGGGGTTGACACTTTACAAACCACTTTTGTAGGCCTCATTTTATTGAAACGCCACCAATACTGTGTGGAATATTTTCCCTAATGTATAGAGGAGAAAAATGAGATTCAGGTAAATCATGTGACTTCTCAAATACTCCACGTACAAGTGACAGAGCTAAGATTTACAGCTGTTGCACATCTGCCTTGGGAGCTACTGGTGACCTCTGTTATCCTGGGGCTTTTGGAATAATCTAGAATCCACTGATGTCACAGACTCTGACCCACATTGCTGCTATTGGCTTTTAGTCTTCCTTAATGTGGGTCACACATTCCTCCTGCTGGTCCGCACCTGAAAGTAAGAAAAGGCACATCTGCTTTTCAGGCTCACTGAGTATGCCATGGCTGAGTGACCACAACTTTCCCAGCAGTCCCAAGACAGAGGATAATGTGGGCTTCTTCAGCCTTCTGCTGTCCTTGAAGCTGGTTTGAATGCTTCATTACTCATTCCCATGACCAAAAGCTGTTTCCATTTCCGTGTAGCTCGCTGAGGGTGTGGCCCCTACTCCCTGCCAGGTGCTGGCCATCTCTGCTGATGGATGTCACTCAGGATGAGACTCCTGCCACTTCTCTGTCTCTGTGTGCTGTCTGATGAGGTCCTTCACTGAACATCTCTGTTTTCTGGATAAGGAAGCAAATACTCAATGAACTTAAAGTCATTTTTCACATTTCCATAATTAGTCACTAGTAGCAGAAAGAGAGGGCTAAACCCAGGAATACCTGAAACCAAAGCACACACACTGTGCTGTATGACCACTATATTCCCCATGATGTTGTTATTTAACATAAGAAATATGCATTTGGTCTTTATCCCTGTTTGTAGATCAGATTTCCTGAAATCCTTGCAATTTCCTAAGTATTAAAGAGCAATAAAGGTGAGAGAAGGGGCTTGTGCCATTGACTACCAACCTTTTCAACCACACATGAGTTTATGTTTAAAAGGAGATGGCTTTTGGGGAACTCCTAGGGAGCCACAGGACGGAGGCTTCTTGCCAGAAAACCAAGCTTATAATTAGAAGATTGGCACTTTCAGGACCACCACTGACTTCAAGGGAGAGGCCAGGGGCGGGAGGTTGATCTGAGCGATAGGGAGTGATGATTTCATTGGCTGTGTCTCCATACTAAAAACCAAGAAGATATTCAGGAGCCAGATGAGTGTGAGCCCAATCTTGGCAGTCTAGCAACTTAGTGAGACTGCATCTCAAAAGAAACAAAAGGAGGTGGGGCTGGGAATGTGGATCCATAAGGAGGATGTGGCTCAATCCCGCACAGCACAAAAGACAATACGGAGTTAAAGATGTCGGGGGGGGGGGGCGCTTCAGAAGAGATGGCCAGGCGGAGGTGCTGGGCAGGTGGTGTGCCCAGAGTGCCCCAGGTGCCTCTCTCATCAAGCAGGTCATGAATGGTGTCCTTCTTAATAACTGATCATGTTGTTAGTAAATGGTGTTCATGAGTGCGATAAACTCCTTCAGCAAAAGAAAGGATGGAAGACAGTGTTGTGGAATCTTCCGGGGAACAGGTGCTGCGGTGACCAAGAGACCGCAGCTGTTGGCATCTGACTCTGTCTCCTGGGCCGAGGCCTCAGTCTACAGGACATCATTTCTAGTTATGGTGACAGAAGTGCAC
>NDGN011180376.1:0-11341 GCA_002564285.1 Tympanoctomys barrerae | reverse complement strand
ACAGAAAATAAACCAAGTTCTTGGGGCTCTGATCCAAACTCAGCCTCAGAACAACCACAGAGAACAGTCTTTTTTTCTTTTTTTGGTGGAACCAGGGATTGAACTCAGGCCCTTACGCTTGCCAGGGAAGCACTTATTCTAGTGAATAAGTCCCAAGAAGAATCTTTGAGGACATTAAGAATAAAGTGATCGGGGCTGGGGTGTGACTCAGCGGTCAAGTCCCTGCCTAGAACCCAAGAGAGAGCCTTGGGTCCATTCCCAGTAGCACAAGAAGAACAGAAACAGGGGCTGGGGATAGAGCTTAGTGGCACAAGTGCCTGCCTGGCAAACACAAGGTCCTGAGTCTGATTCCAGGTACACCCCCAAACGAGACAGAGACAGACCCAGAGGAGATGCACTCTTGAGAGGACAGTGTAGTCCCCTCTTTAATGTATCTAGATGGCATGGAGATAAATGACAAGCAGAAACAGGATGCATATCAATTGATCTTTTTAGTAACGTCACGGTGCATCTTTTCTAGTAATTCTACCGCTAAGATCTATCTCAAATCTACACACATCTCTCTGTCTCTGCCACCACCACCCCAGTTAGGAGCTATATGGCCAGGAACTCGGAGCATGCAAAGGCTCCATGCCTCCGCCAGGCAAGTGACCCTCCCACAAGACAATCAGGGCCTGCTACCCCGTTGCTCCAGTGTTCTTCTGAGGAGCCAGTGCAGACTCCTTAGTCATTGTCTCAGGCCTCTTCGTTTCCAGGAATTGGCAAACTTCCCTTTCCAGGCTGAGCACTTTGCTTTCTCTTCCCGAGAAGCCGTCTCCCCTCTCTGGCCTGCCTTGTGCTTCCCATCTTGGCTCTGAAAGCAGCTCCTCGGAGGCGGCTTCCCACCCACCTTTCTGTAGGAACTCCTCCTCGACCACACTGTTATTGTTTTCTAGTAGAATACCTTGCTTGTTTCCTTCCTGCCATTTCTCGTAAACACATGCAAGTATTAAAGAAAAATAAGCAGCATCCTAGCCGACATTGTCTGTGTATCACAGCTCCTTTTAATGGCGGGGTGCCTGGTGGGAAAGGAGGGGAGCTGGGTGCATTAACTGGCTGAACTGCATGCTGCTACCGATTAATTTTAAATTCTGAGCATCTGGGTCAGGGCTTAGTTTCACGGCCAGTGTGGAAATGATCTCTTTGGTATCATTAATGATTGTTATAAGGGCTAGGAGCACTTGCAATATTCTTTGGCTTGAAATCCGAGAGGGGAACAGGATGCATGTTTTTAAAAAGACTACATGTACTGTATTGTACTTTTCAACAAGTAAAAATTTCAGTTTCTATATTAAGATGGATTACTAATGTGCCTTGGCAGATGCATCACTTGTTCAGTCAAAAAGAAGATACCATATTTTTGAAGAATAAGAAATGCTTTGAGTAGGTGATAAGAATTTAAGTGACATATAAACAGATCTGAAGTTGAGCCTAGTCATTTTGTTTTGCTTTAAGTAGGTTAAGGCCTCTGAGTCATTTTCTTTTTCTCTTTCCTCAGGAAATATTTCATCTTGGACAAGGCTTAGTGTTCAATGTGGGAATATGACCTCAATCAAGAAAGTGGTCCCATCGGTCATACTCCAAAATACGGGTCTGGTTGGGCAGGAAGCTTAGGTAAATTTGATTGCAGATAAATATGTCAACCTCTTCTCACTCCTTGAGTCCCAAAAGTCAGCACTGCTGGGCGGACCTGTCCTGAGAGTATCAATTTTATTCTTGGTCCTGACAGGGCTGAAAAGGAGTAATACACGCTAGACTATAATTTTTCAGCTGGAAGAAATTGAATCAAACCAAGTGGAAAGAATATGCTATTTAGGGTTAGTGGGGTCAGGCCACGGGAAAATTGTGAAATAGGTGAGGCTCCTTGTTGGTACAGCCCCTGTGGAGCAAGTCTGGTCTCTGCAGTTGGAGTTGCACCCCATGCCCTGGTGATGTAGACCTTGACATTGTCTGACTCCTGCCTTGGGCTTCTGAGGACCTGCTCCCATTCACAGAAACAAATGCATTCTGGGTCTCAAGTTCTCCACAGGGGATCTCTCCTCCCCCACTTTCAAATGGAAAACAGCTTATCTGATGGGTCAAACTGTCCTCCTTTGCTAGCCAAACAAGGCCTGAGGCGCACTGAGGAAACAGCCCCCATAACATGCGGATTAACAATAACTTTGTCAGAACAAGACTCTTCCAGTGTTTATGACTCAAAGGAGAGGCTGTGGGTATGGATTTCAATTGAAGTAGTACAGAAAGGTAGATTCTTTCAATCTGCCTTTGAATTTTATGGGGCACTAATATTTAATAGGAAGAGTAGGAAACTTGTAAGAGTTACCCACTTTTTATTCTCTGAGCCAAGGACATTAAAGAAAAACAACTATAACACTCATATAAAATAATAATTTTTAAATTAAAGGAGTATTTCGATGGTTGAAAAACAAAATCTCAGAATAAAAAATAACTTTTAGATGGAATTAATCTTTATGAGAAAAGATAGTTTAGTGTCTTTATTTTATAGCAGATTAGCTAAAACTTGATCAAATACGAACATCAGTTTAAAACCAGGCGTTTGGGAACTGTAGAGATGCCCTTCGTGGCCCAACAAACCACACCATGATTTTTAATAGTTCTTAGGTGACCTTTAGTGTCCAGGTGACCTTCCTGTTAGGAGACCAGAAATATGAACATGACCTATGAACACCTTTGAGTACACATCCAAAGAGCCTTATTTGTACAAAGCCTTTAAACACTGATATTTTCTTGTCTGCAAATTAATGGAAGAAACTGAACAAAAGCTGGAAAAGTGATAGGAATTTTATTGGAACAGCCTTATCTAAAAGTTTTGGACTTAAGACTGTAGTTATTCACATATGATCATGCATCCAGCAGCTGCCAAGTACCCTTGGGTACAGGAAGGAGATTACGACGTCACAGCCTTATATCTTAATGTTGCAGACAGATAATAGAGAGACATACACATAACTTCACTTAAGCATGCATCCTGGGGTAGGTATGTGGTATTTAATAAAGACCAGACTACAGTAAAGAAGTAAGGCTGATAAAGCAAAAGCCAGGGCAGAGGACCTGCAGAGTGAGCAGGTCCACGAGACTGAGCAGAGGGGCTGGGGGAGAATAATGAGTCTAGCAGGTCAGATTGTCTAGGGCCTTAGGACTCGTAGGATTTCATGAATGAAATGGAAATCTATTAGAAGGTTTGGAACAAGGAATGCTGCGACTTCTGCTCTGAGAGGATCTGCTGGAGTAGGAACTGGCAAGGAGAGCACTCCTGAGACTTCTTAATAGACCGGCGAGCTGCCACTGCGGCTATGCTAGAAGGGATGGAACTTGGTCCAGTTTTAGCTGTGCCTTGAAATGGACTCGAGGCAGCAGTAATAGAAATAGATCAAGTCAGGCTTCAAGATCAGGTCAGCTAAATGAATGGTACCATTCAGGAAGAGGGAGACAACCGAGGAGAGAAGGGAGAAAGGGGAAGCAGGAAGTCTCTGGTGAATGGGCTGAGTTGGAAAGGTCACTTCCATGCTCAAGCAATGGGACACACGGGGAGAAAGCAGCACTGGAGAAAGGAATTAGGGAATATTCAACAGCTAGAAAATGTTTATGGGCACTGTATCAGATGAGGTCTTTTAGGAAGATGAGTTTTCAGTACATCCTAAAGCTCAAAGGCAAGAATAAGCTTGGGGAACAGTAAGTGTCTGCCACGGATGTGAAGAAATACAGCAAAGAGGCCCAGGGATTGCATCTGGGGAGACACCAGCTTTTGGAGGTCAGGAGAAGGGCAAGAGGTAGAAGGAGCAGCTGGGGAGAAAAGGGGAAACCTCCACGGGGCTGCTGAACCACCAAATCTGTGTGAATAAAGTCTTTCAAGGATGTTTGAGGCAGTTTATGATTTAATTTTTCCCTCAATGAGATCTGTTG
The DNA here is from genome assembly GCA_002564285.1 of Tympanoctomys barrerae. Classification (NCBI taxonomy): domain Eukaryota; kingdom Metazoa; phylum Chordata; class Mammalia; order Rodentia; family Octodontidae; genus Tympanoctomys; species Tympanoctomys barrerae. The sequence goes on along the minus strand of NDGN011180376.1, from coordinate 7,378 downwards.
ATGGAAGAAACAGCAACACTGTTACATTCACGGTGTTTAGCAGCATTGGTCATGTGATCAATATTTATTTATTTGTTTATTTTAGAGGTTAAATATGGTGATCTACAGGCTGGAATGCATCCAGTCAATGTGTCTTGTTTGGATTCCAAGGTTTAAAAATATTTGAATGGATTGGCAAGACTCCGAAGTTGGGAAGCCTCGCATTTAGAAATGCAGACCTCCAACTCTTCTTAAGTCAGCCAGATTATCACAAGACAGCAATCCCTGCTTGCTTCCTCAGGGCAGCTGCCATCTTGACATGAAAGGGTCCAAGTCTCCTCTACACAAAGAGTCACTGCTTCCTTTCCAGCTTGTACTTTGGTATGGTTTGGAGCAGAAGTGTTTCCTCAAAGGCCCACGTGTTCTGAGCAAGGGCTCTGGGAGGTGGTCAGATCACGCAGCACTAACCACCTCAACGGATTAAAGCACTGACACTGACATGCTCCTGCCCGAGGAGGAGGAGGTGGGGCTCACTGGGAGGAGGTGAGTGACTCGCAGTGTGACTCAAAGGCTGTGCTCTTGTGCCTCATCGTGTCCTCCTGCATTCTCTTTGCTTTCTGGCTGCCACAGGCTGAGCAGAACTCCTTGGCCCAGGTCTTCTACCATGAGGTTCTGGCCTAGGAGTCCGCGGACCACAGATGACAACTTTGCGATCATGAGCCACAATGTCTTTTCTCCTTTAAGTTGTGTGTCAGATACTTGGCCCCAGCAATGGAAAGGTGACTAACACATGCCTCTAGTTCAGCTAAACAAGAAATGAATGAACAAATGAATGAATGAATACAGCAATCCTTCCACATCCACAGGTGACATTTTTCTAGGACCTCTTTGGATACCGACACTCTCAGATTCTCGAGTCTCTTACATGAGTGTTTGCATAAAATCTGTGCACTTTCAATCATCCCTAGATTACTTATAATAGCTAATACAAAGTAAATAACACTGTTGTTATACTATATATTAAGTAATGACACAGGAAAATGCTCTGTCCATGTCAGGTGCAGAAGTAACATTTTTTCAAGTATTTTTCAGTCTGTTTGTAGTTGGTTGAATCTTTGCTGCAGAACTGTAAGTTATGAAGGACAGACTATATATATTAGTAAGATACCTCAAGCCCAGAGATGGCAAATGATACATAAATTATAATGTAGCAAAACCATGGCTTGGGTGCAGATTTGAATGTCAGGGCTTTTATCTGAAATCTTTGCTCTCTATTGTTTCATTGCATTTTTCTTTTGAAAACCCAAAATAGAAGTTTCAAAAGAAAAAAAGGAGGAGCAAAATGCTATTTTTCATGGTTAGAACATTAAATAAGTTGTTTAATATGATAAATACTTCTTTCCCCTTAATACTTAATAAGAAATGGTTTCCTAGAGCTGGTACACAGATTGATAAAAGTTAGCCTCATTGCTCAAGGTAAAGGAAGTAATAAACAAATGTAATTCAAATATAATTAAAATGAAAATTGATGTTCTGCTCCGCTCATTTTTAGGTAAAATTAATTCTTGTCATTCTTCCCATGTATTATTTTTACCTATCCTAACAAGTTTTAGCCCCATGTTATGATTTGTACCTAGATGTGCCCACCATGCTTTAGGTAGGGAGGGCTTTCAGAGGTGGCCAAATGTAGAGTATATGACACTGGGATTAAGGGTGCGTGATTCATAAACCAATCTACTGATTGGTTTGGCGTGGTATGGCTAGGATTAATGCTGTGAGTGCTACACCTACCCTAGGATAGGTAGCCTGCGTGCAATATAAGGGACAGAGAGAGTCTTGCCTTTCTTGTTGCTTTTGCTTCCTTGTGTGTGCTATGAACTGTTTTCTATGATGCCCTTTGGCCAAGATACCCTGCCTTGCAGCCAGCCAGTTATGGACTAAAACCTCTACATACTGTGAGCTAAATAAACCTTTACTTTTTTAACTCTGGGTGTCAGGTATTTTGTCCCAGCAATGACAGAAAAGTAACTAAGACACCACAGAAGGCTGTCATCAGAAACATCCAGTATCACCATCCCTTGTTTTACTTAGTACCAAATACTCCAGAGGTCTTTCTGCCTTGTCTCTCTTGTCAACTCTAGTCATTAAACTTCAATTAAAGCAGTGTTTGATTTCTGAAGTGTTTCAGATTTATGTATTATTGGCATGAGCTGAGTTGTGTATACACTGCAGTGCTAACTTATAGTTCCTCACAATGTGACTTTGTTTGGAAAGAGGGTCCATCACAGTTGTAAGTAATGAAGGTGAGGCCACAGTGGAAGAAGGTGCACCCCAACCTAAAATAATGGGTATTTTTACAAGAAGGAAAAATGTGGACCTTGACTCAAAACAAGAGGGTTTAACACAGGAGGACGACCATGCCACAGATAGAAATGTGAAGACACAGGGAAGTCACAGTAATGTGCCACCACCCACAGAATGTGTGGAATTACCAGGAGCTGGGAAAGGCCCAGAGAGTCCTTTGCTTCACAGGAAGCAGGGCCCCGCAAATGCCTTGGATCTGGACAACTAGCTGCCAGAACTATGAGACGCTTCTTTTCTGACAGTCCCAGAAAACTACTGCAGACCTTGTCCTGTCTGACTGGATTTTAAAATGGGTGAGAAGGTAGGCGTTGCGCTGGGGGAAACTGAGACTCCAGGAAAGTGCGTCATCTACTGTGCAGCTGTGCTGGCCCCCAGGGGGACACTCAGGCTGAAGTCTGACCCCCGAGACTTCTCATTCCTTTGCTTATTCAAGACATCAAAACTAATCCCACCTGCTCTTCCATGCAGCTCAATGATCCTGTGTCCTGAGAGCTCCATGTTTCTCCCTCCTTAGTGCAGCATACCTTGAAGTTATAGGAGGGATTTGGCACTAATCTTAGCTCTAGGCAAATCTGTGAAATAACCAGAAGGCTTCTTTACTGACCCTTTATCCTCACGTTAATGTTTCTGATTCTCCTTAGATGAAGGTTTCCTAACTTGCAATCTGCATATAGTTTTTAGAGGCAAACAGGAAACCTGGACATCTTCAGAGCCCTTGAGACAGTCTGTTGACTAAGGGCACTTTTCCAGTTTGGGATTTTGGACTTAATTCTTGAAGAAGTCACACTTCTCTACAACTAGAACACAACAACAGCAGTGATGAAAAGGCCAAGGGTGTGGCCCTGGCAGTCAAGTTTTATGCCTGAGGAGTCCAGAGCAGTGGCTTGGTGAGAGCACAGTGGAGGGTTTGGAGTTTGGACTTAGCCATGTGGAACAGCAAGTGCCACGGCCCATCTCGATGGGTCCATTCAGTAGAGAGCTAGAGCCACTGAGGTGTCCAGAAAAACCAAGCACCAGATTTGGAGTTCACCACACAAGGTGGAACTGAATCCATGACAGAACGCAGGCTTGCAGCACTCATGACTGAGTCTGAAACTGGAAAGGCCTCTCCAGAGTCTTAGAGAAAAGCCAGAGTCAGGCAGCAGATGGAGGAAGCAGTGGCATTAGAGGCAACATGGAGAGGAAGGCGGGGGCAGGCGAAGGAACTCTGCAAGGGCAGGCGAGATAGCTTAGCAGACTAAGCGCTTGCTTTGGCAAGGGCAGGGACCAGGGTTCAATCCACATGCCACCCCCCAACCCCCGCCCCTGGGCCATGCTGAGGTGGTGACCGAATCTGGGTATGGTAATGCACACCTGTAATGCCAGTGCTGGGGAGGCTGAAGACAGCAAGATCAGTATGAGTCGGAATTACGTAGTGAGACCCTGTAGCAAATACATAAATGGGGAAAGAAAAAACCACAAAAAAAGGAACTCTGCAGATACCCTGGGGACAGGAGTCTCTAGAGATGACCACGCCTGTGCAGTGAAGCAGAGGTATTAAAAGGCTGAGTGTCACACAGAGATTTTAGACTAAGAGGTTATTAGTGATCATCAAAAGTTCCTGTTGAAAAGTTATAGAGACTCTTCATTAATGCATGCATTCTATAAATGTTCAGTAACGCACTTCTGCTGTACGGTGGACAGACGCCATGCTTACACTCAATGGAACCCTACCTTTTAGGAGCTCAAGGGCTTATACAGCACCGCTTCCAGGAGTAAAGAGATATGGAGGTCTGAGAAGTGCGGAGGCTGAGTGCCCAGGGAAGTGACTGATCGCACAGGAGGGCGGAAGCTGGAGGTTAGAGAAATGGACCTGTCATGCAAGACATAAATTGGTGGCTCCACGAATCCTCCAAACATGGATCAGTGCTGCATGCTGTGCCATTAAAACCTGGTAGAAACATTTCAGAGTCATGTGGACACATGAACGTGCGCAGGCACGCACACACGTGAGCCTCAGTGCTCAGGAACAAAGCTATTTTTGTTGCACAGATCTAGTAAACAATGGCATATCTGCATATAGACACAAACAAAAATAAATACCACATATGCCTTGCTTCCTCCTGCAGTAGGCTTTGTAAAATATTTACATTGCTCGTTCTTAAATAGGTTTACTCCTAGGGGCTTCTATTTTAGAAGTTTTCTTTGCACTTCAATACTCTAAACTTGTCAAACATGAATATTATTAAGCTGCTAGGCATTTGCAATGAATTATATTAATGACTTACTGTGTAAGAGGAGTAAGGAGGAGGACGGGGCAGTGCTGGCTGTGCGGCTGCAGGTACGGGGCCAGGTCTTTCGCCACCACATCCAAGTTTGGAGTTGCAAGTGAGTTATTTACTTTTGAGTCTCTGGCCACATAATTGAGGTTGGATTAATAATATTTACTTGAGGAGTAGACAATGTATAAAAAACACCTTGCATACAGCATGGTTCATGCGACTAAAATAATTACTATGGACAGCAAATAATTTGTCTGAGATTATATCTGCAAATCAAGCCAGAACTGGGTTAAGAAAATTTTAAAAAAATTAAGAAAACACATGAGTAATTTCTTCAAATCACTAGCCTCTACTTAAGAGGCTAGTAGCAATTCAAACATGTTTTTAGGAACTTTCCAGAATGACCCCGCCTTTTACTTTTGAAATTGCTATCCATATGTACTAAGACTAAATTTTATTTACCAGTAAAGATGGATAAGCCAGATTTTCTCTTTTTACATCTTTGAAATTTAGAGAGAATGAAAAAGCAGGGAAAAATATTTCCATACCATGTGCAGCTGGAGTTACTCTGCGAGGAAAATTGCATGATCTACTTGTCAGTGTTTTGGTGTTGCTTTCCACCTCCAGGGTCACACCTATGTCTTGAAATTCCTGCTTCCTGATTTGAAATCTCTGAGGATGCTGGCAACAGGGCCAACCACACACCTGCGCAGGGTGAGCGCTGTTCAACTCCAGGGCTGTACTGATTACAATGTGGACACCAAAAGGAAAGTCGCCCGTGGGGTACCACCCATCATCGCACAATCGTGTTCCGCAACCACGTCTGACAGGCCTGGCTACCCGCCTCACGAACGTGCGCCACCACATCTAAACTTCTAAAAATTGTCTGTACAATTTCCCCAAATCCTACTAGTTTCAACCAAAATTAGCAACAGGATTAAAAATTGTTTCCTTTTCTTAAGCTGGGTTAGAATTCAAATGGTTAGGTGAATAAATACAAAATGAAAGTAGCAAATACCAGAACTTGAATCTCAGAAATATATCAGTCTCATATATTTCTTTCCAAATGTTTCAATTTGCAATATAGTCCAGGTCTATTACTATTATAAGAAAAAATATGAAAAGGAAATCTCATCTTAACAGGGAGGGAAAATGGTTTACGGATCACAGAGGTTCTGGAGATGCCTTTGATTTTCTCAGGGCTTTGGTTGCAGGTGGGTTCATCTTTCAAGAAATCATTTGCATTTTGTCAAGTTAACCTAATTTGTGTTCTGAAATGTATTTAAGTGGTATCATATCATAGTTCATCATCCTAGAGAAACTTTCAAAACCAAATCGGCTCTTTGCAAGTGCCTCCTGTAGATTGCAACAAGGTAACACCTGTGACTAATTCGCAAATGTCACTGCATGACCTCTGCTACAAACTGGCCGGCTACAAAGCCAAAACACAAAGAAGCTAATACCACTCCTATTCACCAGTAATGAACCCTGACCAAGAAAGAAATCAGAAAAACAATTTCATTCACAATAGCTTCCAAAAAATACCCACGAATCAACCTAATTAAGGACGTGAAAGACCTGTATAGTGAAAGTTACAGAATGCTGAAAAAAGAAACTGAAGAAAATGTTAGAGAATGGAAAAATCTATGTTCTTGGGTTGAAAGAATTAATATTGTTAACATGGCTGCATTACCGAAGCCATCTACAGTTTCAACACAATCCCTACTAAAATGACAACACCATTCCTCACAGAACTACAAAAAACAATTCTAACATTCACAGAGAAGACAGAAAAAAAAAAAAAAAAAAAGACCCAGAATAGCCAAAGAAATCTTGGATACGAAGACCAATGCTGAAGGCATCACAATATCTGTTTTTAAACTGTCCAAGAGGCCACAGCAACAAAAACAACTTGGTAGGGCACAAAAGCAGACACGCAGGTACATGGAAGAGCAGAAGACCCTGAAGCTGGTTTCTGCATACTCAGCCAGCTGATTTATGCGGAGGAGCCGCCACGCTCGCACACTGGAGCGAGGACGAAAACTGGACAGCTACAAGACGAAGACGGAAATCAGATCCCTATCTCTAGCCCTGTACTAAAGTTGACACTAAATGGGTCGAAGGCCTAGATACGAGACCAGAAACTCTGCATCTGCTGGAATAAAATCTAGGGAAGACACCTAAAGCCACAGGCACAAGCAAAGACTTCCTGAATAGGACTCCAACAGCATAAAAAGTAGTAACAAGAATCAGAAAATGGGATTATATCAAATTGAAGAGCTTCTGCACAGCAAAAGAAGCAGAGAAGTGAAGAGACAGCCTGAAGCCTGGGGAAAAATCTCTACTAGTTACCCTTCTGATGGAGAATTAACATCTAGACTATCTAAACAACTCAAAAAGTAGAAGCCCTCAGATGGCCCAATGAATAAATGGGCAAAGGAACTGAATAGGTATTTCTCAAAAGAAGGTGTGCAAATGGCCGAAAATTATATAAAAATGTTCAAAATCTTTAACATTGGGGCAATGGAAATCAAAACAACACTGAATTTCATCTCACCCCAGTCAGAATGGCTATGATCAAGAATACAAAGAAGAAGAAGAGGAAGAGGAGAAGGAGGAGGAGGGAGGAAGAAGAAGGGAAGGAGAAGGAGGACGGGAAAGAGGAAGATGAAGGGAAGGAGGAAGAAGAGGAGGCGGAGGAGGAGGAGGAAGAAGAGGAGGAGGAAGAGAACAACAACAACGAGGCGTCTGGAGAGGACATGGCAAAAATGGAA
>NDGN011180223.1:0-14566 GCA_002564285.1 Tympanoctomys barrerae | reverse complement strand
CCGCTACGTTCTGGGAAGAACGCTGAGCACGGAACGCTCATCAACACGGATTATCCTTTTTCTAGATTCAGAGCCCAGCTACATTCTGATTTTTCTAATTTGGATTTTAATGTATTAGAAGTGCATTCAAGATAAATCGAGCTGTTTGTGATAGTCATTCTAATGGTTCATTTATTGCCTGTTTCAAGCAAAAGTCAGTGCTTGTGCTTATGAATTTCCTTCACCAGGTGTCTGTAAATGGCCAGTGGTTTCATTAGCAAGCACTGTACTTCCAAACTCTGCGTCCAAAGTCTACTGAATTACCAGGTTGCTGGGCCTCCTGAATTTCCAGTGATGCCCACTGCAGGCCAAGGAGGAAAGAGTTCCAGGCCCACAGAGAGCCAGCGGACCCAGCAAGGTGGCTCTGAGGGTGTCGAGGAAAGTGGGAGACAGCGGGAAACAGGGATTCCTGATGGGGCCTCAAAAGAGAACTCCGGGCTGCCTCACACTAGGTTGCAGTGTACGTTCTAAGCAACTTGATGAAATAATCCTGATTACTTCTCCTGCCCCACAGTACATGTCTGTACCGCCCTGCAGGTGCTGAGGCTGTGTGTATGTGGCTCATATGCTTGAGGACACTAACATGCTACATGACACGCGTGTGAGGACACGAGCATGCTATATGACTCATACGCTTAATAAGTCAAGATTTTATAGCAGAATTAAGCAAATACTGTACAATGGTTAGAGCAATGTACAACATTGTGATGAATAAAAACAACTTAGCCCTCTTCAATCGGGACACAAGGGAACCCAAGGGAAAACAATGCATAAAGTATGTGATTTAAATTATGATTAAATGCACACAATATTTACCATTTTTAAGACTGCAATTCAGTGGCATTAAGTACTGTTAGGCAACTACCGCCGTCTTTCATCCCCACAGCTTTCTTCACCTTGCAAAACGCGAACTCTGCTCCGCTGGACTCCACTCCGCTTTCCTCTCCCAGCCGCAGGCTCTGCCCTCCCGGCTCCACCTCCCGGCTGGGACGCTGCCTCCTGCCATAGCACATGGGAGGGGCCGCAGTCACATCTCTGTGGTGGCTCTTCTCCAGCGTACCCTGCAGTACCTCCCAGTTCACCTACACTGACCGTGTCCTCCACGTCTTTCTTTAGAGTTCAGTGCCAGTTCCAAACTTCTGAGTTAGCTTTAAGAAAAATAAGTAATGCTTTATAAAAGGATAATAAATTTTGAGAAACCACTAAACCCAGAAGATAATGAAGGCTAAACATGTTTGAGGACACTAACATGCTATATGACTCATATGCTTAAGAAGTCAAGATTCTTAAGCACGCTTTTACTGAAATGGTGCTAGCAAATAGACACACAGAGGCTGCTTATTCACTACATGGAAACTTAAAATACCATTCCTGGCTATGACAGCTCAGTGGTCTATGCACCTGCCTGGCAAGTGCAAGAGCCCAGGTTTGATCCCTGGTACCACATGCTGTGCCAGCCCTGCACTGACCCAGCCACCAAAACCACAGAGGCTGAGACAGGGGGATCACCATGAGTCCGAGCTGCATTATAAGACCTTGTAGCAAATCAATCAATCCATCAATCATTCCAGCCTGCTTTCAGGTAGAGACGAGAAACAGCTAATGCAGGTCCTCCCTCCAGTGCTGACCTCACTCCGCAGCTGTCTGATTGTGGAGGTGAGGTTTCTTACATGGTTGAGTGCCCTGACAATCGTTCCTGCACCCGCTGGGCCTGGGGACTGCTTATTATGTGCCAAGCAGGTGCAAACCACATCAAAGCGTCAGATCACTGAGACATTGGACAAGCACCACCCCAAGGAGACCGGCCTGAGGGGTCTGACCCAGTTCTGCAATGTCAATGGAGCCCGAGACGGTACTGGTCGTTTCTGGTCTTTGTTAGCATGGATAGGCCCAGAGGACACATTCCCTTTCTAGGGATTTCCTCTGGGACTGGCCACATCTCGATGTGCATAATACTTGGGGGACAGAAAAGAAATAATCATGCAGGACTGCAGAGCATCAAAGGCTTTGGTCGGCAGCATCCTGCAAAAACCCTTATTAGTTTCTTGGGCTGAATCGCAATGACATCACATGCACAGAAGTGGAGTGTGAGAGTCCCTGTCTGGCCCAGGCGTGTGTGACATATACGGAAGGGCTGCCTGACCCTGGTGGGAGGAGCACGGCGGCATGGGTGGTGAGCGTACTTGTTCTCCAGTGACTGTGCAGGCACAGAACGTGCCAAACACTGCAGAGCGGAGCGCAGGGATTCCCAGGTGTAAGGCCTGCGCGACTCGGCCATCTGTAGGTTTGCATGCTGTTCCCACTGGGCTCTGCTAGGGGACTCAAGCAGCAGTTTTGAGAGCCCTGGCAAAGGCGGCATGGAGCCACGCTGCGCCAGCTGCCCCGGGGTGACCACACCTCTGTGCAGGCTATTCCTGCGGCTGGCCACTGCCTGAGTTCCAGCACACGGGCCATCTCCTGGGCTACTCAGCTCCCTGTCAGAGGGAGCTTTCACCCCACTCGGGTTCTGGCTTTATATAACGCACTGACGCTCCAGTGTCGGCCTCAGATGGGGGGAAACCATGCGACAATAAGGAAAGGGATGAACTGGGAAGCTCTGAAACAAGAGCAGATGAGCAGACCTAGCAAAAAGACACCCTGCACAGGCAGGGAGGGCCTGAACCCTCAGGCGTTATTCTTCCTGCCTTGTCCTAGCGGCCCACATCTCACCCCTCAGTGTATCCTGGGTTTTGGTAGAGCCTCTAGGTGAGGGAGTCTATGCACCAGCACTGAAGGAGGCCTTACATAAGGGAGGCAGGAGGGCTAACTTAGAGGGGTTACAAAACAAACATCCTAGGGCCAACGAGATAGCTCAGCGGAGTAAGCACCTGCACAGGCAAGGGCAGGGGCTGGAATTCCATCCCTGGCACCACATGCCATGTTGGCCCTGCCCCTGGGCATGCTGAGCCAGCCACCAAGACTGGGTGTGGTGGCACACGCCTGTAATCCCAGCACTGGGGAGGCTGAAAACAAGAAGAGCACTATGAATTCACTGCCTAGTGAGACCCGTACAAAAAAAAAAAATACACTAAAAAGAAAAATTCCAGTTTTGCGATGAGTCTCAATAGCACTATCCTCACACAGAGGCACACGCTGCATGTAGGAGAGCACACAGATGTGATTATTTTTCAATAAATCCATTTCTCCACTTCTTTATAATCTAAGAAAAAGAGGGTAAAGGGAAGAATAGTGTCCTTGCATCATCCGCAAGAACTGGCCAGGAGTCCAACTCACTCTCACAGGAGAGCACACGAGTCTCTTGGCTGTGGAGCTGAACAGCTCTATTGGCAGCGACCTGTCTCGTTCTGCCTTGGGTCTTGGTTCCCAGGAGGCCAGCTGCCATCGAAAGCCTTTTTCTTAATATTCCTCCCATCAGTAACCTTGGGACAACCCTGAATCTTACGGATTCTTCTGGTAATCCTTTCTATCTCTGCCCCATAAGCAAACAGGCTTGCTTAATCTTAAAAAGGACAGTGACGTTGCACTTGCCTGGGCCTCTGACCTTCCCCCTGACCTAAGGGGTTTGTAGGAACACAGACTACTTCAGCGTTCTCAGCAAGCTGCCCAGGTACGAGCTCAACAGGAGCGAACGTCCATTCAGAAGGAGTCTTTCGTGAGAAGAAAGACAGTTAGCCACGGCTGCTCTACGGAAAGCGCAGCCCTCTGGCCCTCGAGACCTGCTCTCGCTTTGCTACGCGTTCACGGCGGCTGTTTGGATTCTATTAGGATGTCTGAGCCACAGTGAGACCAGGAGGAACAGCAGTGATCAAGGAGCCTTATGTTCTCCTCCTTTGCAGTTTCACACAGAAGCTGGACTGTCTCCCAATCCCTTCCCGTTTTGTTATCAAACACAAGTGGCTGTTTAAAGCCGGGCCCCTCCACTGTCTCCAGCATTCTGCTTCACAGTGGCCCAGGGGAGCCTGCGGATTCCAAGGGCTGGCACGGGCCTCAGACACTGAGGACTCCCCGTGCTTGTTGAGAGTCTGACCGTTATTTCTACCTTTCGTGCCTCATTTCTTTGTATGTAACAAGCTCGTTCTCTTGGCCTCAGCCAACTCCAAGCTTCTGAAAGCATCTCTCAAGAAGACTGCAACCATAGAACTGGTATCCATTTTCTCCTTAAAAATGTTTCCCTCTGGGGGAGAAATTACTTGCCACCCTGAGATTGCCTGCTTCTTCCTGCAATTTCAATCCTGGTGACCTGAGTGAAAGAAAAAAGCCCTTAAAGCCTTATTAAGACATGCGGCCGTTTAACATCCAGATTAATGGCGCTGATAAACACATGCTTTCCAATACCTTCCCATTTTGTTATTTTGATAAAGAACACACATGGATATTACTTTACCTCTTTATTTAACTAGTAAATGTGGTTGGAGTCTGCTTTGAATGACAAAGTCCACGAGTATTTCTCTTCCACGCCCCACCCCCGCCTGAATCTACTGTACTGAGGCTTGGAGGTGCAGAAGAAAATACATTTTTTTAAAATCTCACTGTAGTTTCATTAAGATGGGAGAGAAGAAGGAACAATGCAAATGAATTAACCAAAATGATGTGTGCATATCCCAGAGGTGCTTCCTTAAGTTCTCTATACAGTTTTCTTTTTCTTTTTTAAAAACGTATTTGGTACAGGGTCTCACTACACAGCTGGGACTTACAGTGATCCTCTGGTTTTCGCCTCCCCAGCACTGGGATTACAGGCGTGTGCCACCATGCCCAGCCTCTTGGTGGCCAGCTCAGCACAATGGGGGACGTGCGGGGGGCGCGGGGTAGGACGGAGCTGGCGCAGCCTGTGGTGCCAGGGATTGAACTCTGGTCCCTGAGCCTGCCTAAATAGGCGCTTAGTCTGCTGCGCTATCTTGCCAGCCCTCTTGTACAATTTTCATGGTCTTCTGCTCTCACCACAGTCCCACGAGCTGGCAGGGTAGCCTGAGCACCTAAGAGGAGGATTTGGGTTGAGAAGTTCCCGCAGCGCCATCCAGCCTTTGGGGCAGCAACATGGTGCTCCCTGTGGGGCCCAGGTCTATGTGGGAGCCAGAGGCTCACGTGATTCTCCCCACACTGGGCTCTAAGGTGCAGCAGAACCTTACATGCCGCACAATACCAGCCAGTGACCACAGGTTCAAGGTGACCAAAAATGTCTTATTAGCTATGGGACAAAGGTAAGAGACCACCCTGCCAGGAACGCAAACCCTAGCTGCAGAATGCCCCCTGAAGGCCAACAGAGAAGCTTCTAGAAGTCTCCTATTTGTGGTGCGGCTGAGTTCTAACTTCTGAGTATCTTTTGGTTGATCATACGTAAGGCAGAGGGTCAAAGAGCTAAGAAGTGGCTATACTTCTGAAGTTCAGAGACCATTACCTATGTGGGTATCAATACGATTTCCAGGAGTCGAATGTTTAAAATGGGATTTCCACTACCTTTTTTTTGCATTTTTTTCATACAAGAAATGTCATGACATGCTTCAGAAACAGCATAAAAGGGTAAACAGCAGCACTTATAACAACATTTATGTAGATGCAGGGTGAGGATGGGAGAGTTGGGAGCTCTGGATTTACTAATACTCAATGTGGTATGATTTTAGGCACTCGGCTTTGTAAAGGATTTCTTCTTAAATTACCTCCTACTTGGGAAATAAAATGACAGCTCAGGAGTAAAGGCTAAAGCTCCCGAGAAGCGGCTGCTTGCCGTCCTTTGGGCTGTCTCTACACAGACCTACCTTACATCATCCACACAACTAACAAGAGCAAGCAAGCACACAGTGGGAGGACCGCTGGGAATGGAACGCGGCTTGTGACCGGTGAGATTTCGTCTTACAGGCTATTTTAAGACACGAAGGAGACTTCATCCTAAGCTTTGTTGTGCTGCTCTTGAGAGGAGACGGGGGGCAGGAAACCACGAAGGGCACAGTGCTCTTGGGAGCTCAGCCTCTGCTGTATTATTTTCATCCATTTGGGGGAAAATAAAGAGAGGAGAACACAGGCACCTTGGAATTAGTGGTGAAGGGGACGGTAAAGAAAACACAGCGAGCACTAAAGAGAAAGAGGACGGCACTGGTTTGGGGAAAAAGGGCTCCTTTGCTGAGGAGGCTGATGACAACGTGGTGCTCTGTGATGCCTGACTGCAGGGCCGGGAGCTACCTACCCGTGATCCTCTGGGACCTGGTGGCCACACAGACAAGGGGCAGGTTCACAGGCTGCTGACGAACAAAGGGCTGCCATCAAGGAGTGCGTGTGCAGGCCGCGGCGCGTTTCACTTTGTGCAGGCCCTTTGGATCCGAGCGACTGCTTGGGCCACCCTGACTGAATGACAATTCAGGCTTCCAAAGCGCACGGGTCAGCAGAGAAAGAGGCTGTTCATGTAGTGCCTGCAGACAGGGGCTGACAATCTGAGAGGTTCTGTCATTATGGGAGAACCACGTGCCTTCTGATAATCACGACCCACTCTGAGGCCCTAGGAAAATGACCACGGGAAGTTCAGCAACGGTGTCTAATTTTCTTAAGTTTATCATCCTGTTCTACGAAGAAGAAAATCTGTAACAATTGTCTCTCTTTCTTTTTTTGCAATAAGCAACAATTATAAGAGAATATTTTATCATGAAAGGCAGTTAAGTTATAAATTTCAATAGTTACTAAATGATTACTCAATTTATTCCCCTTTATCATAACCCTCACTGTACCCCATAAAATCCAAATACCAAAAGATAGATAAGCCCTAAAACCCCTCCAAGTGGAGATGAAGGAAGAAAAATGCTCACACGACAGTGCTACCTGCCCCAGGAAAAGCAGCAGCACGCGCGTACGGACGAGATCTCTACATTTTGGAATCCAGAGCCGCCTGGATGAGCCGTGCTGTGTTCTCTTCCAGTCTGGGTGGAGAATTATTTCAGAAGCCCTGCCCCTGCAGCCACACTAATCCATGTTTTACTCTTTAAGGCTTTAGTTTTGCATTCTATTTTTAAAAAAACTTTGAACTCCATCTCATTTTTAAAATAATCTGGTCATTCCAAGCAGCCTGTAAATATTTTATGACATACTGAGGAAACCTCAAACAATAGGAAAACCATAAGTATGTTCCCAAGGTTACATAACTAGTGATTTAATAACCTCAAAAAGGAAACATTTGGTTTTAAAATAATTTCAAACAAGTAGGTATCACTGTTGTGGGCTGGAGGGGGGCAGGGATTTAATTCACAAAACCAAGTTATGATTTCAAAAGCACGCCGCGGGTACCTGTGTGCCTCCCTTCTTGTGTGCACATTTGCATGCCAGTTGCTAAGAAACTGCTGTGTCCTGAGATCGGATCTCTTTTTTGGTCTGATCTGTATGCAGGGCAAGTCCCAGATACATTTTCTCTTTGATCTTCTCCTTTGGATTTGGGCGAGGGAAAGCGTGCTGGTTCTGGTTTTGACTATACTTTGTGAAACGGTGATACAACAAAGTCCTTACACCAAAGGGCTTTCCCCTCTACAGTCTCAACTGACCAGGTAATCCTGAAACTAGGGCTGTCTAGATTTCCTGCACAGAAAATCACCACAGGTTAAAAAGCTACATATTGGATGGGGGCAGGGCTCGATGGACAATACTGCCTACTGTTACTTCGGCGTTCGCCTCTGTTCCTGTTGATATGACTGATAAAGTACTCTGACGCATAATATGGCACATTAATCGCTTCTTGGCTTGGCCATGGCATACTCTGCTGACCCCTATGGCAAAAGTATAGCACGGAACACTCGTGATCAGGAGACAGCAGCTAACAAAATAACAGCCCTTCTCATGAACGCCGCTCTTCACATCCGGGCTACTCAGTCAGTCTGGGTCTCTGCTGGGCGGGACCACCGCCCTGCGCTGGATGAAATGCACACCTGTGGGTCAGACAAGCTCCAGGAGACACTGCACTTCCTGGTCTCCCGGATATGCACGCTCAGGACAGCTGCTATCCTGTGTGGCTTTTCAGAGCGGGGGGACCAGATCCCTCTCAGCGTCCTTTCCCGCACGGCACCCACCGCTCCTCACTAGCCCTCTCCAGGGCAAGGGTAAGATCTCCTGCCCAGGGAGGCCCTCTGTAAGATTCAGCCCACTTGGCGGACTAGCTTCCATCCACGGGGATCACCTCCCACAGAAAGCATGCTCTGTTTCACCAGAGTGTTTTTCGAGACAGCTAGTCTGATAACGACATTCAGGCCAGTGGACAAGCCTGTGAAGCCCAGGCCACTGGGGTCTTCCTGATTCCAGGCTCAGCACCAGGAGCTCTCTCCTCCCAGGCGGAAGTGAGGCCTCCTCCTAAATCACAGACACATCACTGAGCTTGGCCAGTGTGTGTTTAGAACATCTGATAAGCTGGGGCCACTGCCCAGCACTGAGAGAGCAAGAAGTGCCCCACTGGGCAGAAGATGGGACCTCTGTACTCAGCACGAGAAAAATCTCTCGTGCTATCTGAAGGCTTTCCCTCTCTCCTTGCACTTAATCCTCTGGAGCCCTTCTCAAGTTCCTGCTGGGCGGGAGATGGTCAGCAGCAGCCTGGCCCCGGGGCCCAGGGCATGATGGGCAGGCAGACGTGGTGCCCCTCGCTCCCGCACCTCCCTCTGGAGGGCTGGGCGGAGCTCGGCGACTGACTCCTCCTCCCCCTCTGAGCGGCTGCTCTGGAGAGGAACTGAATTCATCGCAGCACCAACCCAGGCAATTTAATCTGAAACTAATGAATGCTTGGAAGGGAAAAAGAAATCTTTAGAACAGTCCTGACTTATGAAAAGGTGCTGAAAAGCAGGAGGACTGCAGGGTAGTGTGCCGGAAGGAGAGCCCTTAAAGTCTGGGAGCCTGCAGCAAGTGTCTGCTCTGCCGATGATTAGGCTTTGAGGGAGCCATACTCTGTAGCGGGGAAGCCATGGTCACGTGAGGCAGGGAGGGCAGGGGGGCAGTGAGAGACAGGGTGGGCGTCAGCACCCAGGGTATGCTCAGGAGGGAGACAAGCATGTAAGTGAGAGCTGAATCCCCGGAGGACTGGGGCAGAGCCTGCGAGGATGCAGAGCTCTGTCCCACACCTCAAGGGGGTGGGGGTGTTCACCGTCCTCAGGATGACAGCGCAGACCCTGAAAGGCTGGAGGGGCGTGCAGGGAACCAACCCCAGTGCACCTTCATGGTTTGCTCAGGCATCTCTCCGCCGTCCACATCGGGTCTCTGTGACACACACCTGACCTCCCAACTGGTCTAGGCGTGAGGAGGAGCCGAGCTAAGCAGCAGCATGCAGGGCAGCGCAGAGGAGGCACTCAGCCTGGAGGTGTGGGATGAAGGGGCTGGAGATTGGAGCCAGGCACGGCCCCTGCAGCGACCCCCGTGGACAGCTCTGCTTGGAAGGAGAACTGTGGTGCTTGGTGAGAACACACTTCACTCCTCGAAGGGTGCGCATTTGGTATGTCCTGGAATAAAAGCGTCCATTTCTGCTCAACTAAAAAGAAAAACAATGGTTTAGGCATTTGGTTCTTCATAGTCTCAATCCAAACTATTTGTCTTACACTGGAGGTGACACTATCGATTCTGACCCCCCAAAAGGGACGGGTGTAATTATACAATTGGAGATAGTCCTTTAACAAAATGCATGTGGCCCAAATGATAGAATTCTCATTTAAATGCTCAGCTTCCTAGGACCTTAGGAGTCTCTGGTTTGTTTGCTTTGGTTCTGGGAATCGAACTCAGGACCTTGTGCTTGCAAGGCAAGTGGCTGTGCCACTAAGCTATATCCTCAAGGAGTCTCTTTTTATTAAATGTTTACTTTTTGTGTTATTTTACAAGAAAATATTGACTGAATTGAGCTACTCATGAGCCTGAAGCGATGGACACAGGTACGTGTTTTAAAATACACTTTCATTAGAAAACACTGCAATAATTTATAAAAATGGAATCGCATGCCACTTAAAGACTAACTAAGGAAAAGGAAATGTGATATGGAAGTAGCACCTTGAAAATCTGCCAGACACGTAGGGCATTTGAGGTCAGAGTAAATTACAGGACAGGGAACACAGATTTTAAAGTACAAGTAGCTACTGACTGTGACAATCTGAACAAGCATTTTTCTCAGAAATGAGTTATTTTCCATGCTAAGCTGCCTTAATGTGGCCCTAACAGTTGAAACTCATCACTCCATTAGTTTACAGCAAGTTAGTGGCAACTGCTCTGTCCCTGCAAGATGTCCTTCCACAAGACTGGCAGCAGCACATTTTGGTCCTCTTACCCAAGAGGTGCACGTGTGTGGGATGCCAGCAGGGGCAGCCGCAGTCCTGCCGCATTCTGCAGGGCTCCACTGTCCCGAGTTTCATCCCGGTTCCGCCCACCAGCTGCACGTGAGGTCTGCTTCCCCCCACCTCCTCGCTCCGCGCCGCGGCCGGCCTCCAGCTCTGCTCTCCTTCCAAGCGATTATAATCACAGCTATGATTCACATGCATCCAGAAGACGTTCTGATTTTAAATTAATTGAATCTCTAAGGCACCTGGTACCAACCTATTCTTCAAACTGCCATCAGCTGCTTTATACTGTAATTAAGCCAACGGATCTTAACGACAAGACAAATAGGATCTTCCAGGAAAACCACCTTTCCCACCACAAGGCCTTTCACGCGGTTTTTCCTACTAGTGCTCAGTGCAACTGAGTGATCTTTTAATACCATTAGGGGTTACACACCTGTGGGGGGTAGCCTGGAAACTCGACCAAAATGTATAATGTTATTTTATAAGAAAATGTATTTTAAACAATTTTTATGAATTACAGCCAGACTGTAAGCTGCAGATAACACGAAAAACAAATATAAAGCCATAAAAGGGAACCTCAAAGGTTAGTTACTCCCCACCGTTTACAGAGCAAACGCGTGCTGTACGGAAAGCAGCAAACCACGGGCTGGCCGCGGACTGCCTGCCAGATGGCACCCTCCGCGGGCACCAGGCGCCTGCCGATGGCAGCACCACCCTGTAGCACAGCATGCTGAGGCTGCAATCAATTTGCTTGCCCCGAAAGTACTAATGTATTCCAAAGTCAAATACTCCTAAGTAGTTGTGAATTTTCCACAACATTTCATTAAGGTTGAGAACTGACTGTACTATATAATAAAGCATTTTCATATTTTAAAAGAATAAGTGAATATTCACAGCATTTGCATTTAGGTAAAAAAAAAAGAGTTCTGGATAAGCTCCCATTTATGGAGAATGTGCTGAAGTTGTTGCAGGACAGGAGGGGAGAGAAGAGGGGTGGGGAGAGAGATCTTGGATTCAGGGTAGCGCATGCCGCTCGACCATAATTTGTATTCATTCAGGCAAGTATTTTAAAACATTTCCTCTATTAGCAAATTAACATTGGCTAAAACTGAACTCCTCACTTTCACCCAGTTCTTTCAAAGTCTGGTGGCCCACCGTCCAGTCCACCTCCTCGTCCCCATTCTGTCCCACCCAAGGCCAAGTCTGTCTGACTCTACGCTGGCTTCTGTTGGCCCTTCCTGTCCCCATGCCCCAGATCTAGGCCACCACCATCTCCTTGGTGGTTACCACAACAGTCTCCCTTTTGGGGTCTCTGCCCAAGTCTCACCCTCCTCTAATTCATCAGCCACACTGAGGTGAAAATTATCTGTCAAATATGCAGATCCAAACACACACCAGAGTGCGGGCCTTGTATCACTGTCCATTGCTCAGCACAGAATCCAAATTCCATGCCCTGACCAACTTTCCCATCCCAAATCCAGGCTGTAGCTGTCCTCACCTGCCACTCTCCTGGTCCTAGTCCCCGCTCGCTCCAAGCACACTAAGCACTGTTCCCTACCTGAAGCTCTCTCTTTTGAGTGGGGACACATGACTCCCTTCTGAGCTCAGCCAGAAGAGAATGGCCCCTGACCCAACAATGGGTTGAGGGCTCCACCGATGGGACTCCAGAGCAAGCCCCTGTCCTGCCCCTCTCTCAGACCTGATCCTATCACTTGTTAGGTGCCTGCTGGTCTGTTTGCCTTAGTAGACTGACAGCTTCATCTTATTATTATTGTTGTTGGTTTTTTAGTTGCCCAGGCTGGCTTTAAACTCCTAGGCTCAAGTAACCCTTCTGGCTTACCTCCCAAGAGGCTTGGATTTCGGGTCCTTGCCACCATGCCAAGCTTCCACGCTCTCATCTGCAGTGATGAGCCCTGTACCTGGGACATCACTAGGGATCGAAGGAATAACTGTTGAATAATAAAATCTGCGAATTCACTTTGATCTCAGTGGTTGCCTTTCTCTAACAGTGGAGGCGTTCCAAACTCTTTATTAAGTGAGGAGAAGCGAGCTACAAGCTCATCAAGCACCCACCATATGTTGTTCCGAAGCACCTTGGTGTGTTACTGTCATAACACTGAGAAAGGCTTGATTCTGTTTGTATGTCTTGCTTACAGAAGGGGTCAGTGGTACATGGGAGGCATGCAACTGTCAGCCCTACGTCAAACAACAGCATTTAACACAAAGAAAATTAAACATATTTTAAAATAGAACTTGTGCAAAAGGGGAGTGGACAAGATGGAGGGAGGGGCAAGGAAAAGCGGAAAAGATTAAATATGAAGATGTGCAATATACATGTCCCAATTCTCCTGATTAACATAAGCATTATGTACTGCAAACACATATTAACGAAGCAAAAAGCATATATTATTTAAATTCTGGTAATAATTTAAGGGCAACACAAATGAGAAAATTTAGCCTCAAATGTTTCCTCCAAAATGGAAAAAGAAGAAAGAAAAGGCTAACATATGCTGGAAAATCCAAGTCTTCCAAAAACCTGTCCTATGAATGTTTCTACCTGTCTCAACCTGGCTAGCTCTAGTTTAGGAAAGCCTCTTAATTAAAATGACTGAATGAGCAGGTGGTGAACTCAGCGCCTGCTTAGGCAAGAGCAGGGACCAGGGTTTGAACGCCGGCACTACGTTCTGCGCCGGCCCCGCCCCCCAGCGTGCAGAGCCAGCCACCGAGTCTGGGTGTGGAGGTGCGCGCCTGTAATCCCAGAGCTGGAGAGGCTGCAAACAGGAGGATCACTAGGAGTCCGAGCTGCGCAGCAAGACCCTGTATCAAATACACTTAAAAAGTAAAAAAGACTGAATACAAAGCAAGCAAATTTAGTTAGTCGAGAATGTGTAAGGATAAATAGGGTAGCAGCAGGACACCAGGCTCAAAGTCTGAGCAAGGCTACCGTTCATACATGCACTCTTCATACATTTCTAAGCATTTTTGCATCCATTTGTTTTTTCAATACTGCAAAAAAAAAAAAAAAAAGGCACACCAGTCTCCACCATTTCAGCGCTCGGAAAGCTGAGGTCCGCAGAGGCCAAGCTCTTTGCTCACGGTCGTAGAGCCGGCAGATGCAGACATAGGTCTGTCCTGGAGTCCTGAGCGTGAAGAATCAGTGCTGCTTTGTACACACGAAGTTCTGTCCGCCTGCACCAGTGCTACTGGGGAGAGAGAAGAGACCTCGGCAGAGCCTCCTCTTCCTCGCTCCTCTTTCTCCTTTTCTCCAAGATAAACACTAAGAGGCGAGACCAGGGTAAATCAAAGAAACCAGAGTAAGCAGGACAGAAAAAGAACATTTCCATTTCTGTTTCCTCCAAATATTACACCTCTGCATCTCTGAAACACTGCCAACACCGAATATTCTCCTAGGAGACCGGAAGCACCAGCCACCGGCCGGCCAGCCCTGCGCCCTGCCCTTCACCTACGCAGCCCTTCCTTTTGGAGGCAGAGAAGGTGTCTGCCACGGTGTTCAATCTGCAGCTAGCGTGGGGCCCGGTCAGAGGAAGGGCTGTGCCACCCAGCTCCTGTCCCACCCACAGCTCACAGAGAGGCAAAGCTTCTCGAGTGCTCACGGAAAGAAGGTACTTTTCTCCACTTTGAATGCGCAGAAATCAGCATCTGTCCAGAGAGAGGTGAGTAAAGCCGACACAACCTGGCCCTCCTACCCTGCATGCCGCCCTCCAGCAGCGCTCATTTGCTCAAAAACACGCTGAGAAGATGGAAAGTCCAAAAAGAGTCTTAAGGCATCGCGTTATGAAACACTCCACTGATTGCTCAACATTTAAAAAGTACTTTTAATAAAAAATCCTATGAAGGAGTTCTTGCGGTATGCCTGAGAACTAAGATGTAGACTCAGCAGAGAAGTCGCAGGGGATGGCCTGGGGTGCCAGGGACACAGACACACCTCCACTTGTCTCCAAGGTAAGGGGAGCAACCTCCTACGGGAACACGTGGTGTCACTCAGCACAAGCTCTGAAAAGGTTCGTATGTGAGCAGGATTTCCAGGCATCAAACACGTGCACGTATTTCTGTACAAAAGCTTCCACAACCTCAGATGCATGGGAATAAAACAGAAACAACCTGGACATCTACCCACAAAGAACTGTTTAAATAAATGATGCCACATGCTTGTGATAGAATGCTAGAAGATAGAAAAGTATGAAGACGAAATACAGGAAGCAAAGCCATGCTGTTATGCTGAGCTGTGGGGG
>NDGN011180161.1:0-10755 GCA_002564285.1 Tympanoctomys barrerae | reverse complement strand
ACACCACAAAGTGGCCTTGTGGAAAAGTTTATGCAGTGAGTTGCTGAGTCTTTCTATCAGCTGCATGAGTGAGGATGAAAATGTATTTTCCTTCCATTAGACTGTGAGATGTACTCAGCCCCAAATAGTAGCTTGATTACCACTTCAAGAGGGACCCCAGGCCAACAAACTAAGATGCTTCCAGATGCTTAATCCTCAGAAACTGTGATGTAATAGATCATTGTCATTTCAAGCCACTTAGCTTAGGCTAGTAAGTTACTCATCAATCAATAATAAACACAGAGCTGGAGAGATAGCTCAGTAGAATGAGTGCTTGCCTGGCAAGTGCATGGTCCTAAGTTCAATCCCTGGTACTGAAAAAAAAAAAATCAACACAGATATACACTCCAAACTACTTGATATCTCTCCCTGCAAAATTCTCTAGGACCACATGAATGAGAACGTAAATAAAACCCAACTGACATTGTTTTCTAATTATGTGAACCAGTCCTACCCATAGAGATAGATTGCTGACTCTTTGAAGGCAGGTACTGTATCTTAAAAGTAAGGTAAATAATTATACAGAATTTATTGAGTTAACTCAAGAAGACTTTAATTTTTTTTTTAAATTGGAAAACCCAGAGTTGTCACTTTGTGATTTTTCCTGTTCTCCAATGTAGCTTTTCCCAGAACCTGCCCAGGAAGTATAGTCTCTCCCTCCGCCAGTGTTGTTCTTATTTGATTTAAAAAAAAAAAAAAATCTGTTTTTAACCAAACACTTGAAAGCTTTTTTTCAATTACTTGGTAAGCTTCTTTAAGCTGAACTTGGCTGTAGAGCTGATCCTCCCCCACCTCCTTTTGAGTTCCTAGATGGGAGAGAAAGTGGTTTCCGGATGATAAAGCTTCTTCCCAGGTTATCTTTGAGAAAAATGTAATCCACTGAATGCTTCTGCTTCTAGACTTTTCCCCCCGCCTCTTGATTTTGATGGCTCTTATCGCCTTGTGTTATTTCACAGTTGCTTGGGCCTCTGAAGGACTTCTCCCCACAGTTCCTCTTATTTTCAAGGTTTTTTTCCCCCCATGTCACTTCCAAAATGCCTCCCCTCTGATAATTAACCTTAGAGTTAATAAAATGCTAGCTCAGGATGGACTTTTAAAAGGAATCTTTTTCCAGTCAGTTCCATGGCTTGGCTTCACAGAAAACCTAAGAAACCAGAAATTCACACCCTCTGATGTTAGTTCGAAACTGCTACATCTAAACTTTTCAGATCAATGAGCAATAGATACATTGATTAACACACAGTGCTTTAGTTCAAGACTCATCTTGTACTGCCTTTCTAAATTTCCTTTTTACCCTCGTGAATGGAACTAAAGTTTACGAAATGGTTAATATTAGCTTTATAGTGGGAGTGTGAAATTCTTTTTAAAATGTATTTAGATTTTCCTCTCCTAAATTAAAATTCTTTGTTTATAAAGTACCTCTTCTCTTAAGTGTACTTAAGTTTAGTTATGAAGACCTCCCCGTGTCCAATAGCAAAAACTAAATTAATAGGAAAATAGCACAAGTTATCATCTAGGTGTGAAAATTACGTATTATTTTTTATCATGACCCATAACCAGCTCAAGCTTCCTTCCTGTAATGTTGATGATCTTGTCACAGTGAGCATCAGAAGCCTCATGGTTGTTTCAGACCCTCTTCCATGGGAGACATCATTGTTCTAGGTTAGTGGTAGCATGAAACAAGCAATAGCTATAATCACATGCAGTCTCTATAACTACAAGCTGTTGGAAAGCTCTCAGATATATAAATTACTGATTTAGGAAGCTGTAAAAGGAAGAAATTGGATGATCTTTGTGTCAGCTTTCTGTCACTATGAGAAACATCTGAGATAATCAACTTATAAAGAGAAGACATTTGTTTCTCCTCAGGTGTGGAGGCCCTAGCCTAGGACAGAATGGCTTCATAGCCTTTGAGCCCAGGGTAAGACAGCGCGTCATGGTAGGTGCATGTGGCGTCGAAACTATGCATCTTATAACTGAGGAGGAAGAAAAGAAGTGGCCAGCTCTCACAGGCTTTTGGAGGGGCATTCTCAGTGGCCAGAAGACTTCCTAACAGGGCCTCCTTTCTCTGAATAGTTATGGGCAGGAGACTACACCTTTAGCATGTGGATCTTTAGGGAACTCATCATATCCAAGCCATAGAATTTTAAAATTTCAAATCAAAAGAAAATTTGGGCTTATTTCAAGCCAAATTTGCTGGATAAATCCTGGGGTTGACACACTTTTCCTTTGAAAACTAGATAGTAAATTAACATTTGTGCTTTTGTTTCTCTCTGAAGTGACAGCAACCTTCTCTTACCTAGGGCTTTGCTTTTTGTCTTAGCTGTCCATGGTCATGGGAGGTCTGAAAAATAGTTAGGGGAAGCTTTTAGAAATAAATCCTTTAAATCTTATTGTGCAGCATTTTGAGCAGCGTGAGGATATCTCATGCTACCCAGCTCACCGAGTCCAGCATGTGAGTCACCTTTTGGTTCAGGGTATCCAGGCTGTATATGCTACCCTCCTTTAGTAGATGTCTTGGTTATCAGTTCAATTGTTATGATCATACCACCCATGTTCAAGTAACCCTTATTTGCTTACTACTGGCCTGAAAGTACAAGAGCAGGGCTGCAAAAGAGGCACGAGAACATAAATCAGGGACGGGCAGACTACTTCTATACTGTGTACAATGCAGAGGACATACGGGAAAAATCATAATGCAGTATATAGGACTCACTGTCACCTGTGATTTCAGACACCCATTGGGGTTCTTGGAAGATTTCCCCCAAGGATTAGCAAGGGCTACTATAACAGCATCCCAGAATTGGCAGACCATTTTTCTAGAAAGTTTAGGAATAATTTTTTTTTTGCAACACAGAAAAATTGTTCAGTTGAGAATTTATAAAGAATGGATACTGAGACTGCTTTCAAATAAAGTGTATGTTTATATTGATGACTATCCCTTTCTTGCCTTGCAAAAGTAGACTTAGGAATTCTGTTAAACAACTTCTTGTGCAAAGGCTGCCAATTTTCATTGTTAGTGTAACCAGTGTGTGGGCCCATGGGACCCTGAGAATCTGGTCTTCCCTCATCCCTCAGCTTATGTTTCTTACCAGCAAGTCTCCGAGCTCAGTGCAGTAAACGAATAATGAAACAAAGCTTGCCTACTATCAAAACAGCAGAGCATGCACAGCAAATTAATTTAAATAAAGCATGTCAAATATTTGCTTCAGTTTAAATTCAGAATATGCCATTTCATTAAATTGTGTTTTCATTTGTGTCAGGCAACTGTCATGCCAAAGCAATTTTTTTTATTATTTTAGGAGTTAGAAATGTAGGCAAATACATTTTTAGAATAAAACATTGTCACGATAAAGATGTTTGAGGCCTGTGCTATTGATTTTACAGTGGAATGATAGATTGTGAAGTCTAACATTATATTTCATTGCAATTAAAATAAACATTCAAAAAAGGCTCAGTGCATCCCTTCCCAGGCGGTGCTTCTGAACAGGAGCATTCCTGGATCCAGAGTCTCAAGTACATCTAATAGTGAGAGGCAAGGAGGATGAGGAGGCTCCAATGATGGACACAAGGAGGCCTGAGGACAACTTAAATTTACAAGCTGTGAGATCACCCATGCTCTCACCAAGACCTGATCTCACTCACCTAAATCTCTGGGAATTCCCTTTTCAGAGTCCCTGATCCATGGACTCTCCCCTCACAAAGGCACGGCAATTCTTTCTCGGCATTAGCCCCTGATATGTGTTGACACGGCTGCTCACTTATTAAGTAAATGAACACACATTCATAGCCATTGCCAGGCAACAGCAGGCACCCCAACTTTGGGATGAGTGAGGAAGCAACAAATGTTGACCTCTTCCAAGTAGGAAGTAGACTGGCAGTCCGCAGAGGCTGAGAAGGCTAGGGGGCAGGGGGATGGGTAACAGGTGGCACTATAGAGATAGAAGAAACAAGGTCCAGAGTTCCACAGCACAGCATCATGACTGGCTCCTAATGATTCAGCATGTGTTTTACAAAGAAGTAGTATAGAAGAGTTTGGAGGCTCCCAACACATACACACACAAATGTTTAAGGAGGAGATATCAAGTATCTTGAATTGATCATTACATTTTATATATGTGCACAGAATTATCACAGTCTACCCCATAAATCTTCATGATTATTGCATACTAATTAAAGCAAATATGGAAGGATGAGTCTTATGAGTTAAATTCTTAAACTTGGTGGGAAGAGTGGAACTGAGTTGGCCAGTCAGCTGCTCTGTTCTAGAGGTGTAGAATGGAGATTAAAGGAGTACTGCCAATTTGTCTGCAGCATCCAGAGACATAGCAAAGTTAGAAGTTACACAGAGTTCGTTTTCTGGCCCCCAGTGTGTGACAACACAGAATGGTTTGGTCACTAAGAGAAGCCAGACTAGCAAGAGGAAGAGAGCACACTGCAGGCTACTGGAAGCGTTCCAGTTCCCAGGGCCAGTGTCTTCTCTACACACGCCCTTGCCCTGTGTTGTGTAAGAAACCCACAGAGCCTGCAAGGAATCCCCTCTTATAGGCAAGCTGGTTTCTGATACTTGTAATTGCAAGAGACTTGGCTAATAGTCACTGTGTCTCATTTAGTGAAGTCCTGCTAAATGACCAGAGGGACCACGAAATTGGCTTTTAACTCACTTGAAGGCTACAGAACATTGTATTTATCATGACAATGTGTTGTTCTTTAGATATATATTCCTACATTTTCTACCTTCCAAACTAATAAGGACCTATCTTATACCAACCAAAGCTGAATCTCTAAGGGTGGAGTCAAGGAAGCCACAGTCTGTCACAGGTTTTTAGACAGTTCCAATGGGTTACCAGATTGTAGACATGTGGAAGCACACAATAACCCTTGTCGTTGTACTCCAATTATTACCACACGCACAGTACCACTTTCCCCAGTGCTTCTTGGAAGTGTTATGTATTTCCACTCTTGATGCTTTCTTCTATGGGGAAGAAGCTCTGATAGCTGTGGTTCTCCTGTCTCCTATCTATCCCTTTAATCATTGACCTATCAGGTTGTAGAGTTGGGAAGGATAAACCAGTCACATGTAACCTGGCCTCTTCCTCTTCCTTCCTTTGGGACCTAGCAGGCTTGTGAAGCACATTATTCTCAAATGCTAGAGAGTCTTACACCCAGGCTCCATCCTTCCAGCAGGGCTGTGGTGGGAAAGGGCTTCCCAGCCTAGTTTAGCTTTGCATGGTAGGAAGGAGTCCTCCTCATCAAGAGCTTCCATGTGACAGCTGCAAGCAAAGGTCACCTTGCTAAATAGTCTACCAAATTGGAATCTTGGTCTCTATCTGGACCACTTCGTGGTCATACATCTCCATTTGTTCTGAAATCAGACAGCAAAGAAGGGGTCTGTCTATTGGCCCCTACAAGGTCATTCCATTATGACACATGTCCAGATAAAATCTTTATTCAGTCACAGAGTCTAAATTCTTCCCTCAGTTCTTTTAGAGACTCTCTGGAGCACGTCTTCTCTAACTTCCTGGGCATATTCCTAATCCCCTGGTAATCTGTAAATATGTACATTTTGAATCTAAAGGCTACAGTGACATTTGAGGGTCTTCATTTCTAAAATGCTTCCAGTTGATTCTGATATTGCTAGTAGGAAGTCTACACTAGAACCACTAGAATTATATAAAAGACACCTCTACAAAATTATGGCCCTCCAAAGATGCCCAGGCCTTAATGCCTTGAGTCTGCCAGTATACTACCTTCTGTAGAAAGGGAGAATTTAAGTTGCTAATCAGCTGTCCTGATAATAGGAGGATTACCTTGGGTTACCAGAGTGATCCTGGTATAGTTACAGGTTGCTTTGGTGTAGAAGGAGGCAGAAAAGAAGGTCAGAATGATACCACATGAGAAGGACATTAATTACTGTTGACTTTGAACTTGGAGGAAAAGGTGTGAGCCAAGGAATGTGAATGCAGAAGCTGACAAATACAGGAAACAGTCTTCCTAAAGCCTCTGGAATGAAGCCTGGAAAACACCTTGGTTTAGACCCATGCCCATCTTCCAACCTACAGAACTTCAAGATAATAAACGTGTATTGTTTTATCCAACCAATCCTATAGTCATTTGTTATAGCATCAGTAGAAAATTAATATATAGATACTTTCTTGACAGAATTTATCATCTTCGTGTCTGGAATATTTCAACCAAGGGGCCAGCCTAAGAGGTTTAGGGATAAAGGGATGGTTGGTAGAGACATACAGGATTCCTTGATGAGAAATTCTAAAGTTTTAAATGCCAAAACTACCAGACTGAGTGAATAGGACCAATGAATGCCTGAACAGCCTTGATTTTAAGTTAAGTGAGCATGACGAGCACATTGTTAAAAACTCAAACCTGATTAAATCTCTGATGAAGCACAGCATGACCAATGCCAACCAACCACAGTCTGTGGAGCCAAATCTAGTGTACAAAGTGGAGGCACTTTCCTGAGGCACTTCCCTGTGGAGCTCAGACCCAAGGTAGGCAGCTTGGGTCACGAAGCATGTTGTGCTAGGAGTACCTTCCTACCACATAAAAGCACCCTACCGCTCCTGCAAAGGCTAGTTTTTTTTGCTGTCTATCCACTAAACAGAGGGAGAGTGAAGTTGTGAGGGTGCATCACTAGCTGTTGGGAAGCCCACTCACTCAGTGAAGCCAACGCTTCACTGATTGAATTTCAGATTATGAAAAGGAGCTTCAATTGCTTCTGCCCAGAGTTGGATAATGGAAGTGTGGCTGCCTCAATTAACATAAATCATGCCATTGGGCTCACGCATTTATTCAGGCATGAGTTCATTTATTCCATCATTGGCTCGTTCATTCATCAAATATGCATTATGCATCTACCATATGCTCAGCATTGAAAGTACACGGCTAAGTGCTATGTAGTCCTACTCTCAAGGAGATGTCATTCTGGCTGGAGAGAGACTTGTTCCAGGTGTTAGAGTATGGCATGCTTTGTTCAGTAATTGACCTCTGTTCCCAAGTGCTAAGGAGGCAAAGAGAAATGGTGCCTGGTAACGGTCAGGAGTCTGAGGGTCCAAGGAGGCCACGGTGCTTGTGATGAACTTACAGACGAGTATCAAGCTGGTTGGAGTGGGAATTCTAGTAGGAGGATGAGCAAGGTGCTAGGAAAGGGTACAGAATATTCAGACTGACTGTGGCTGACAGGGTACATTCCTTCAAGGAACTAATGAGAGAAGAGGCCAGAAAAGCAGGTAGAGACATGGTCTGTTGCTAAGACAGCAAGGACAGTGGAGATAGTTGTAGAGTTTTAAACAGGGCTGCAGTGTAGTCAGATCTGCATTTTGGGGTAATTGCCCTGTTGGCTGTGAGGAAAGGTACATGAGGGAAGAGAGGATGCCCACAGTTAGCCTGATGGGGAAGAAAATAATTTCAGCATTGTGGGGCTACAGACACAGGTGGTGTTTGTAAGGAAAAGCTCAACTTAGGGATAAATTAAAATGTAGTCTAAACTGGAATAAGGACTTCAAAGCTGATTAGGCTTAACTGAAAAATATAGGGCTGGTGAGATAGCTCAGCAGTCTAGGCAAGCTTAGGCAGGTGCAGAGGACCACTGTATGAGCTCCCAGCACCACATGCTATGGTGGCCCCACCTTCAGGGCAGTCTGAGCCAGCTCCCCCCCCAAAAAAAAGGAAAATACATTAGGAGATAATATAAAGAGGTGAAGGTAGATGAGTGGCAGTGGTGGTCACAACACGTTCTTCTGGCTCCAAAAGTTTGTAGGCTGAGAGTACATGGATTCTAGGACTGTAGTTAACATGCAATTTTATATTGTTGTCATCTGTTGTGATTATAGGCTTGGCTCCTGTGTTTTTATTCAGAACCATTTATTCACAAAATCTGTTATTCAGAATTTGAGTTCATTCCTCATTAATTCAGTGGCAGCTTTCTGTAGCCCAGTGATTGAATTACCTAATAACACCTGCCTGAAATGATTAACATAACAGGAAGCCATGGGGTTGTGTTTGATATAAATGATTCGTTTCCTGAAGTTGTAATTTTATTAAAGGGGGACCCAGTGAACCACCCTCACAAACGAAGGGGAGGTCCTGGCTTCCATGGGGTACCTGGAAGGTTAATGGATGATTAGTAGCTAACAAATGACAACATAGCTCAGGAGAAAGGTAGCATTTCTCAAGAGGTGGGTCAGCATTCCTGAGAAAAATGAGTAGTAGCTTGGAAAAGACTGTGTTCCTCTTTGAAAAGACTGTGTGGTCCTGAGTGGTGACCAGGGAGAGAGGGAGAGGTGACTGTGTTCATGAATTCACTGCAGAACACCATGGACATCATTGCTTATTTTATTCCCAAGAGCATGAAGTAGAACTTGAACTTCACCGCTCCCTTGGGGACTATGAGATCAATTTTTGGATTTTTGTCTCTCTGAGGCAAATCTAGGCCAACTAAGTGCCAGCAGGACCTCAACTTTTCTTTTGACATGAATGTGATGATATACTAGCATTTTTTGGATCTCTGTAAGCATTTTTGGTGGTTCAAGAGTTGATGATAGAGGAGAAAGAAAGACCAGAACATAGGCTGTTGAAAAATATTTGATCCTTTTGTTCAGCATGTGAAAATAATACATCTTACTTATAATGTGTTGGTTAATGATTCTATACATCTTAATTAAGATATGCACAATTTATGTCATAAATTTGTACTTTCCAAAACATAAGTTGAACATTTCCATGATGTTGAGATCCCTGAATCTTGAGGAGTCCTGAAGGATACATGGGAAGGCAGGGAGGGAGAGACCTGAAAGCACAGTAGGGGGGGCCAGCCCTTTACCTCCGTTGCTGTCCCTGGAGTTACTCGGTGTCTGTCTCCCTCCTTCCTACATGCCCTCCTCTCCTCTCCTTACCTATAGTGCAGTTCCTATACTCTTTCTTCCTTCTGTTATAGAAAAAGCTAGTGCTGCATTTGCCACTTGGAATTTCTGGAGTCCCTTGCTGGAAGACTGTAGAAGTCTTTTGTGTGATTCTTCACAGGGGATAGAACAGCCATGCACAAGTGGAGGGTTAGGCAAGTAGAGGATCATTGAATCCAATTGTTAGCAGAGACTACTCCCAAGCTTGAGTTGGCCTCTTTCCATGAAACGTACTTTTCCTACCTTTCTTCCCTAATCTTCACTTTATAAGGAGTGTACAGCAATACCTCAGTTGTTGAACTCAGTTTGTTCCAAATTTGTGTTTGACCACCAAAAAATTTGTGAGCTGGCCACATTTTCTCATAAGAAATAATGGAAAATCAAATAATTGATTCTGAGTCCTCAAAATTATACTTATAAATTTATTTTTCCAGGATTTTAAAAAATTTTGCAATGATTTCTTTCTTTATCATGGTTCTCACTTTTTTCTTCTTACCTTTACTGATGGTATCACTAACTTAGAACCATGGCTACAATATTTTTCTTTAAGAGAGTACAAATTAGAAGTAACAAAAAAAATACAAGTGATAATGTAATTTCACTTAACAAAGTAATATGAATTTCACAGTACTTGTTGTAATACACCCAGTTGTCCTTCAACCAACCATTCATATTACCAGATATATGCGTGTAAAGTTCAAAGAAGAAAGAAAAAAGAAAGAATGTGTAAGAAATTTGCAAGAGAAAAGGTACAAATTTTATGCAAATAAAGTGCAGAAAAGCACAGCAATGACTGCTTGCAGGCGCTAACACCAGCACTCTAGTTGTCAGGCCAAGAATGATACTAAACTAAAATTCACCTTGGCATCTGCAACAAAGTGAGGCACATAATTCACTCTTGGCCTGTACAAGTATTTTCAAATCAGATTTTCAGTTTGACCATCAAGCCAGGTTATAAACATCAAGCAAATTTTGTTTGAATTTTGCTGTTCTGGGAGTAGAAAGTTTGAGTCTGGAGCCATTTGACAATTGAGATATCACCATAGATTGACAGTTAGTGGACAAATGGAAAATTTTCATGGGAAATTTAAAAAGTACAGACACACAGGATCTGCCTTCAATCACTAGAATCACACTCTCCATGAGATGTGACCTAGGACTCTGAATTTTTGTAAAGGCTTCTCTGGTGGTTGTGACATATTTGAGCAGAGTTGGCATCTAGGTTCCAAAGACCAGGAACATCTGTGTCTCACTTTTACTTCCTTGTCCAGATGCATCTTCTTGGCTATCTCTGATCCACAGTAAAGTTGTCCCTGACTCCCTCTTGGATGCTAAAGAGGGCTCAGGGGTCATCTCTCTGTTTATAGATGGTCTGTCACTGTTCATAATTGCAGGCTGCTTGCTCACTGCAGAAGCATCAGCAGCACGGGGGACTCTTGGGCCTGCCAGTTCCTTGGATCCCTCTGAAATCCCAGCTCCAGAGCTACAAAAGACACCCTTCCCCACTAAAGGACTCAAGAGTAAGCCCTGGAGAATCACCTTGTACTTCCTTGCTTAGAAGGAATGTCAGTTGTACATATGTGTGTGGATAGATGATGACAGATAGATGGATGGGTGGATGGCTGGATGGATGAATGGATGAATGGATAGTTATCCCTGCCATCCACTTACTCTTTTCTACAAACTCAAAAATTTTCCACATGTTCCATTTGTACATTTATAGAAGTACTATAAATGAGCTAGTGTATTTTTTGCAGCTAATTTAAGGATAAAACTTAGACTATAAGCTCAGAATGTT
>NDGN011180150.1:0-12775 GCA_002564285.1 Tympanoctomys barrerae | reverse complement strand
CACTTGCCTGGCAAGTGCAAGGGCCTGAGTTCAATCCCTGGTTCTGAAAAAAAAAAAAAAAAGTTAAACAAAACACAGTTATTTAATGATTACAATATTTGTTATAGCCTCTGTACACCCCAAATAAAATCAGATATATGCTTATTAACATGAGAATTAATATATAGACAAAATATTTCACAAGGCCATTGATTGACACAATTATTAAATAGTATGATAAACATAATGGACAAAGTACAAAAATAGGTGGATGGGTTCTTTACTGATAGGAAATAGCATAGTGGCTTACCGCTGGAGCATAACTGGTAACACTGAGGAAAGAGGCTGCACTGATGTGTTGATAAATACTAAACCACAAACTTCTGATATATGTGCTTTGCTCTGCTTATAGTGTAAATCAATAAGAAAGGTATCAGGAAGTATTTGACAGAGTGGTTTATGTCATGGCTTCTGAGCATAGATTGCCGGCTTTCATTGCTGTCTCCACTACTGGGGACTGCCTAGCCGTGTTACCTTGGGCAAGTTTCTTAGTGCCTTAGTTTTATCACCCATAAAGCAGAGATGAGAAGAAGTGACTGAGCCCATGAATCTTCCCTTAAACTGTAAAGCTGTTGAGGAATTTGATTATCACAAAACAGACATAAAACAGGAACAAGGAAAGTCATACATCAGCCTCTTTATAAGACTCAAGGCTGGAACATTCTCACTTGTATGAAAGAGTAAAGGGAAAATACAAGGAACTTGAGGCCAATGGAGAAAAGACAGGTCAAAAAAAAAAATCAACACTGTAAAGGCTACTGAAACAAAGTTATCTTCCCCATATTTTAGGAATTATGATTACACATGCCTAAAGGTTAGAGAAAAATATTTTAAAGGAGGTGGGTGTCAGGATGAAAGTATGGGGAAAAGAAATACACGAGCCAGTCAACAAGTCAGCGGTAGGAGGAAACAAAATAACTAGCAGCAGATTCCTTGAAAAGCAGTGCCTACCCTGCAGAGCATCATGAATAACAATTTGATACAACTTTTCTTTACAACTTTTCTTTACTATATGACAAGAAAAATTCATTACAATGAGGGAAACAAAGATGGAAGAAAATCCATGAAAGAGATAACAAAAAAATATTGCCAATGAAGAAAGGGGCAAATGGCATAGAAACAATAACTAAAAAAGTAAGCTGAAGGTGGTAAAATACCACTATGATTTAAAAGTATAAAATAAATGGGCACACAAAATCAATCTGTGTGTGTGTGTTTAAATTTTTTTAAAGAGGAAAATCCAAAACTTAATAACAAGAAAAATCACCCTATTAGGGTGTCTTCTGGCTTACAGAATCAAGGACCCTGTCATCTCATGATAGAGGAAAATATAGTTTTCAATTAGTAAAATATGTTATTCTTCTTTTTTTACTTGAACAAGAAAAAGTACCTCTCGTGGTATTTCTGCCCTATACCCTCAGCCACTCATCACCTTTTGAGGCCTCACTTCACTTCCTTCTTGTCATAATGCTCTGAGCATTTAATTTTTGCACGTGAGAAAACCACTGAGTTCACGCTCACACTACTTTAATTATTTCCTTTATGAATGTCTGTAGCATTTCTGATACTTTCCCTATATTTGCATACATTTGCACTTTTGGCAAAAGGGCCCTTGATGTAAGTGTCTCGTGCTTGAGAATTAGTAGAAACAAAGCTAAGAAGATCAAAGATTAATATAATAATTTTGAGGTAGTCTCAGGGGCTATGAACCGCAGACAGAACTGATACTTTCAGTTTATCAATTAAATTTTAGAAAAGACATCTATGGAGCAAGCTAAGCTTAATCCAAATTGACCCTCTTTCCTCCCAGGGAGAGCTTGAGAGGGAGAATTACAGCATTTCACTTCTGCGCAGGAGGAACCACTGTCCTAATTCGTGTGGCTGCTTACGAGGGAGGAGGAGTTAGACTCTGAAGCCCCAATTTAAAAATACATGGAAATAATTCTGTAACTATTCCAGTATGTTTTGCCAACTAGCAATCTTACTAGCTCAAAATTATAACAGAAAACACTGCAGCTTCATTAAATAGTGACATGTTCTCATGGATAATTTACTCGAAATAACGTAGAGATGTAAATGGATACATCATATATCATCATAGAAAATGAGTTCCTTCAGCAAATTTTTCTTTCTAGGACATTATTGCTTTTTAGATCAGGCTAATAGCAAAACAAGGAGAGAAAGAAAACAAAGCAAAATTCCACCACTACCACAGTCTTTTAATTAAAAGAAAACTCTGAAAGTGGCTTCCGAATAAAAGGAAACTGGCAAGCTGAAACTGTAAATAAATATAAATAGGATTTTCTGCTTTGGTTCTTGTGTTATACAAGTCTGTTTTACCCATGGCATCTTGCCTTGTAAAAATATCCTGAGATGAAAGTGCTTTAAAATATTTTTTCCAGAATGCTATTTCCTTATATTGCCATCATCCAAAAGTTTTTCTTGAATTTCATTTATTTATGTTTTATTAGTGCATGTTTGATATGCATAAAGCTGAGTAATTTGTAAAAGTTAAATATCCTGGAAGCAGCCTGTATACCCATCAATAGAGGATTGCATAAGGAAAATTTGGTATCTGTGCGTAATGGAATATTAAATAGCTATAAAGAACTTCAACTTGAGGCATTTGTCAGAAAATGGATGCACTTGGAAAATATGTTAAGTGAAATAAAACAGATGGACAAGCTGAAATACTGTATGTTGTCCTCACTAAGGCAAAGTATAAATCGTAAAAGAAGGGGACAAGGGGATGAGTCTCTCTAAAATTGAAAGGGGTAGTGCCCCATCCATGCAGGCTGTCTCTCTCCCTCTGTCTCTCATTCTCTCTGTCTCTCTCTGTGTCTCTCTGTGTCTATCTCGCTGTCTATCTCTCTCTATCTCTCTCTCAGTCTCTCCATCTCTCTCTGTCTGTATCTCTCCCTCTGTCTTTCTGTCTCTCTCTGTCTCTCTCCATCTCTCTCTCCATCTCTTTATCTCTGTTTCTCTGCCTCTCTGTCTCTCTCTCTGTGTTTCTGTCTCTCTGTCTCTGTCTCTCTATGTGTGTTTCTCTCTCTCTCTCTCTCTCTCTCTCTCTCTCTCTCTTTCTCCCTCACTTCCGCCCTCTACCCATCCTCTTGTGTGTGTAATATCCACCCTACAGGTAGGTGATATGTTGAATGGAAAAACATAGACTGAAACTGTCACCTTGTGAGCGCCTATATAGCTGTGTTCCCTTTGCATTATTGAATTGTTTCAGAAAAGTGTCCTTTAAAGGCATCGTTATTGTTTAATTTCCTCTTGTAACAGATATTTTCACTAAGAAAAGCTACACAATTTAATGAGAGGATTACTTCTGTTCTCCTGTTTTCTTGGCCTTTGCTCAGTTTAGTTTCTACCTGATAAATAGTCATAATACACTTAACTGTTATGGAGTGATTTATGGAATTGACTACTGGGGACATAATGACCAAGTTATAATACAGATATCCCAGTTCTCTCTTCTTTTTAAGTAGTAGCTGGTCTTCACGTATCTTAATCATTGTCCCTGCAGATGAAGATACTTATATTTGATGAGGATATTTTTTTTCTCCTAGCACAAAGTTGAGAAAATTTTATGTCTTGGGCCCAACATGGTAGCTTTCTTTAATGCGGGATTATGACAGCATTAAACAATTGTTGGTTGTGGAGTTACTTTAGACGAACTAAAATCAGGAGCATTGGAACATATGATATACAGCAGAAGAATAAAACCAGAGCAGGTAACGCTGAGTCTTAAGGTTTACTATTTTATGTGCTTTTATTTCCACAATTTTTCCCTACCCCACAGAAAGTAAGCATTTAAAGAGAATGCAGTGTTCTCGCAGCTATATTCCTGCGGGGCACAACTGTGGCCTAGCACAGCCAGAAGCACTGCGATGCAGGAAGAAAGGAGCCAGGTCACACCCTAGCTTTGCCATATGTTGTGATTTAGCTCATATATCATGTTTACAACGTATACTGCATGCTATGCGTTATCTAAAACAGCGCCACAATTTCATTGGTTATAACATAGGGGTAAATCAGGCCCTGCTCCTTTAAAAAAATATCAATGAAGTATTATTTAACACATCTGTATTTTGTTAAAACATTTATGTGTGGAAATAATGTACTTGGTAGAGTCAAGTGTTTTTGTATTCCACATGACAAATAAGAATTTAATGCAAAACTTGTATCATCAAATGGTTTTGAATTTTCTGTGTTGTCTTTACGAGTAGTAGACATCTTTAAAAATATAAGGGCAGGCCAAAGAGCTCATCAGATTAAAGCACCTGCTTAGGCAGACACAGAAGCCAGGAGTTTGATCCCCAGGCCTGCCATACTCATCCTGCCTCTGGGGTGTGCGGAGACAGCAATTGAAACTGGGCGTGGTAACCCAGGCCTGTAATCCCAGCACTTGGGAGGCTGTAAAGAGGAGGATCACTACAAATCTGATCTACGCAGTAAGACCTTGTACACCCTGTATGCCCTGTCCTAAATACAAAAACATAATAAAAATAAAATCTTTAAAGATATGAAACAAATACTGGATATTAGACATCATATCCTATTTTCTTATACTGTGAAATGCTTTTGTTTATTAGCACTAAGCAGGCTAAGAAGGACCGTAATATGTTAGGCTCACAGTTCTGAGTAAGAATCCACTCAGTGAATTCCTGCAGCTTTTCCCCTAGTTCTTTGTAACCCCGTTGACCTCCACTGAGTCACTGTACCTTATTTTGTATTTGCTTTCTTTTATGTAAAATGATTAATTCCATTAGACACGTTCTTACTGAAATCTACCTTTTGTTTATGAAAAAGAACATGATAAAGAGTTGTGGACAACAGTGCTGTTGTCATTTTCCAAGTTTCATCTGCTCAAGTTAGAATCCAGACCAGAGAAGCCTGCAGAAAACAAGCAACGTTCATTCTAACCAATCCAGACATATCTCTTCATGAGTTCCCTTTCCTCTCTGTAGCAGCAATTGACA
Source organism: Tympanoctomys barrerae (assembly GCA_002564285.1). NCBI lineage: Eukaryota > Metazoa > Chordata > Mammalia > Rodentia > Octodontidae > Tympanoctomys > Tympanoctomys barrerae. The sequence continues at coordinate 7,751 of NDGN011180150.1, read as the reverse complement.
AGATAGCTCAGATAGTAGTCCTGAGTCATTTTAAGCAACTTCAAACTACATTTTCTCTGAGGTCTCTTAATGTTGAGTAGTTTGTGAAATCTCAAACATTCATAAATATTAGGTACATAGTGAAGTGGTGATGCACAACTTAGAAACTGTGGTGAAATTTATAAATCTATACCCAGGACCACTTTCTCATTTTTTTTTAAATTGTGTATTTGATACAGGTTCTCACTATGCAGCCTGGACTTGTAGTGATCCTCCTGTTTTCAGCTTCCCCAGCACTTGGATTACAGGCATGCACCACCACGCCCGGTCTCTGTGGCACAATCAGTGTGCAGTGGGTGGAGCCAGCATGGCATGTGGTGCCAGGAGTCGAACCCACTCCCTGCACTTGCCTAAGCAGGCACTTAGTTCACTGCGCTATCTCACCAGCCCTACCTCCTAATTGTAGAACTTCTCTATTACTGAATGTTATATGAGCTGAATTTGATAGAGTGAAGGGCACCACTTAAAAGAGTAGAGATATTTTGGAACAGTGATGGAGAAAAAGAGGTGTACTTTTCCAGTGGCCTGGCCACATATGAGGGGTTGGGCTCCTCCCTCAGGCCTCTTGGTCCTCTCCTGAGGTATCATGCACACTGAGTTCAGGATGTAGAAGGCCACCATGGTTCAGTCGTAGTTGGGCAGCCTTTTCTAACCCTCCCTGATACTGAGTTTGGACCTAGTGAACTTGCCTTTCTGTGGCTGGCTTTCTTTTTACCTGTGTTCAGGATACTGAGTTTTCCCATGTGTGCCTAGGAACCTTAGTCATCACTGCCACACAGCCAGCTATGCTGCAGTTCCTCCGATTTTAATATTAATGATGCAGAATAAATAAGAAAACAGAAAGATATGTCAAGCTTACTCTAATCAAAAGAAAGCTGAACCATCTATATTAACTCCAGACACATCAGACATGAAAACCAGGAGTTTGTTCCGCCCCTGGAAACCAGGAGTCTTATCCCACCCCACTTTGCGGACATAATAGAGTATTTTACAAAGTTAAAACAGTCACAATTCCAGGATGATAGAATGAACATCATCTTGAACAGAGCTACACAATGTAGGGACCTACACAGAGCATCAAAATGTGTAAGGAAACACATTCTGACATAGGTGCAAGACTTAGGTAAACCCTACACCATAAGGATATATTTAAAAACCCCTCCACCAGAATGAGAGACAGCAGTCAGAACTTTTATGAGCACATAATTGAGTTTTGCAATACCTCATTCAAGTGGTTATAATTGGCATGTGTATCACTCCATCCCAAAGCGATATGTACATATTCTCTTCAAGTTCATATGGAACGTTTCCCAAGATACACCGCATTCTGGATTATAAATACAATTTTTACTATCTTACAATATCTGCTTTCTGACCACAAAAAGAAATGAGTTAGCAATTGATAGAAACATGAAATACAAACTCCTAAATTACTTGAGTATTAAACACACTTCTAACTAACACATAAGTCAAGAAAAAAAAATCTCAGGAGACAAATTTAAAACATTTTTAACTAAGTGAAAATTCAAATACAAATTGTCACTATTTGTGTGATCTTATAAAAGTATATGTTAGAAAGTAAAAAGATCTAGCCTCACTAATTAGTTCTCACTTTAGAAAACTGGAAAAACAAGAGAAATTTAAATCCAGGGAGACGAGAGGAATTAGGAGAAATAAAGCTCAAACACATAAAAGTAAAAGATGTTAGTGGTGAAAAATAATTGTATCTGTCTTATGAAAAACAACAAAAACAGATAGGCCTCTGATCAACTTAAATGCAAAGTTGAACTGATCCAAATGATTAATATCATTCCACATCCCCACCACATGTCTTGCCACTTATACATGATTTGACTTGCTACTGATTTAACTACCCGTAGCCATGATGACATTCATTCCAAATACATTAGATGCGAAATCTCAGACACAAGTATGTCACAGGACTGACATTGTGCATAGTTAGGAAAGCTCACATTACTCCACTGACCCAGCCAAGATGTGGGTGACCCCCTGTCCCATGCAGCCTTCATGTAGGCCACCTGCTCTTCATCCTGAAGCCAGCACACTTTGCAGGTCACCTGGGGCTCTGCAGAATTGTTGCTCAAATAACCTTTGTTTGTCATTATAATGGCCCCAAAGCATAAGATTTACAATATTGGCAACTCAGATATGCCAAAGTAAAACCATAAAATTTTCTTGATAAGTTAAAATGCATATATTAAAGATAAATTTTCATTTTTAGGCAAAAAAGAAGGTTCGTACTATTGCCACATTTAGGCATTCACTGAGGGTCATGCTACATACTCTCTACAGATAGAAATTTGATTATTAGAAATGAAAGAAAGACATAAATCTAAATTACATAAACATTGAAATACTGAACACTACAAACAACTTTAGGCAACTTATTTGACACCCTTTATGAAGTGGACCCATTCTCTAAGAGACACAAACTCCCAAAATGCATGCAAGAAGAAATAGTTTATCTGAATAGGTCTATACCTTTTAAAGAAATTCAATTTATAATTAATAATCAGGTAAAATAGAAAGTAACAGGTACAAATAAGTTCACATCATTTAAAAAATGTGGGCAAGAAGCCTGAACTGCCACTTTAAAGAAGATTTATGGATTGAAAATAAGCATATAAAAAGATCCTCTCCGTGCACCTTAAGGTCACTGCAAATATCAACAAAAATGACATCTTACTAGTCACTTATTAAAATGAGTGAAATTCAAAACTTTGATGGTGCTAAAATCTGATTAGGATGTGAAATAAGAGACCCTCAGCCACAGCTGATGCGTGTGTCCACTTCCAAAGAGTTTGGGCACTGCCCACAAAGCAAAAGTGATCAGAAATGAAACACGTGGTCGCTATAAATGGCTTATGGTTAGGAGGAGGGTCTTGGCTGCAGGTGGGCACAGGAGGTGGACTGGGCAGGAGACGTTACCCACCCGGTGTCGGCTCTCTGCGCCCTGCTTAGCTGCCATCCTGTGAACAGCCCTGCTCCTCTTGACCTTTCTGCCCTGGAGCTAGACAGCCACAGACAGCATTCTCTGAAAATTATAAACCCAAAGAAACTTCTCCTCCTTGTTTGAGTGCTAGCTGTCATGTTTCAATGCCAGGAAAATGACTCGGGCAATAATTTCCCATATTTGGGAAACCAAGCAACTAAGATCTCCTTTGGTAGGTGAACAGCTAAAATGTGGCCCATGCAGGCGGTAGAAAATCACTGAGCACTAAAAGGAAATGAGCTATTAAGCCCTGAAAAGACATAGTATAAACTTAATTGGATGTTACTAAAAGAAACAGGCCAAACTAAAAAGGATTCATACTCAACATTTCAAAATATATAACATAAACAAGCAAAACTGTACAAATAATAAAGAGTTCAGTGATTGCCATGCTAGAGGGGGAAGACAGATGGACAGCGAAAGTCCAAAGGATTTTAGGGCAATGAAACTAGTGTAATGAAATTATGATGTTGGGTACTTTATACATTTGTAAAAACCCACAGGACAGAGAACAGCCACTTAGACGTCTTCAGACACAGCACACTGGGAGACTGAGGCAGAAAGATCAAAAGTTTAAAACCAAGCCAGGCAACTTATCAAAAAAAAAAAAACAAACCTAAAATAGGGCTGGTATGTAGTTGATAGCAGGCCCTAGCTTCAATCCCCAGTAGCAGGAAACAAAATGAGACACCCAAGAATATAACAGCAACAAAAGTGAACTCTAAACTGAGCTGTACAGAATGATGGGTGTGGCAGGGGGCTCATCAATTGCAGCATGCACAACCATGGGGCAGAACTTGACCGTGAGGAAGTTACACAAGAGGGAGGGGAGTATATGAGGACTCTGAACCTTCCAATGTTGCTGTGAGCTAACTTTCCACTGATTTGAAATATAGCCTATTGGGCTGGAGAACTTGCTCATCCAAATAAGTGCCTGCTCAGGCAAGTGCAGTGACTGGGATTCAATCCCTGGTGCCACATGCTGCGCTGGCCTGATACCTGGGCATGCTGAGTCAGTCATGAGACCAGGTGTGGTGGCACAAGCCCCGAATCCCAGAACTGGGGCGGCTGAAAACAGGAGGATCACTAAAAGTCCAAGCTACATAATGATACCCTCTACCAAATATATTAAAGGAAAAAAATGGCCTATTTTTAAATGAAAGAAATGAGCAAATATTCTAAATTTAAGTGCCCAAACTTTTCTTTCATTTTAATCCTCTCAGTTGAAATGCATGTCCTTCAAAGAGAAAGATGATGACCAATTATCTTTTATCTTTTTAAGCAATAAGCCCTAGACAGAGGCTTTTTTCAAAGTAGATGGAGGCCATTCACAAATATTTACTAAGTAAAGGTTTTGATGAATGCATAAGTAGAAAAAAAACACCATTAGTATTCAAAAGCTTTTCAACTATCTTGATAATATCTGGCATACAGGGCTGGGGAGAGATCTGGGTGGTCTAAGTACCTGCCTGGCAAGCACAAGGGCCTGGATTTGATAGCACATTCCATGCCAATGCCTGCAATCCCAGCACAGGGGAGGCTGAGAGAGGAGACTCACTATGAGTCCAAGTTGTGTAGTGGAACCTTGTACTAATTAATTAATTAATTAAAATATATTTAAATAATATCTGATGTGCAGCAAATACAGCAGCTAAGGCAGTATATGTCTGAGCTGTCATTAGATTAATTAACTGAGCATCATGCATTCCTTACCAGTAGTAAGGGTTTGGGGTCTGATACTTACCTGCATATTTATTTATTTATGCATTTAGTACAGGGTCTATAGGGTCTCACTACACAGATTGGACTCATGATCTTCCTGTTTTTAGCCTCCCAAGGCCAGGGATTACCAGCGTGTGCCACCACGCCCAGTCTAGGTCACTGTCTCAGGACTCCCTGGGGGCAGGGCTGGAACAGCACACCAAGGATGGACCCCTGGTCCTTGAGCCTTCCTAAGCAGGCTCTTTAGTCTCCTGAGCTGTCCGGCCAGCTCTGAGTGATATTTATTCTTCTGCAGGCCTATGAATTCCACGCAATATGAAATCTCACCTTGGCGTGTTTTTAAATTGAGAAAGTTTTATTTCATCTGTGCTGCTTGACGTTTCACCCAGAAGTGTGAAATGAATGAAATGAATTTTTCTGTGACAAATTCATTGCTGGATCATGGCACGCTAATACATTTCCTTGTACCACTATTGAGCCTTTCTGTGTTTAAACAATTTGGATTTTACTTGCTCATATTGATAACAACCAAGTATTTCCACATTTCTCTCATTTTCCACATTTAGCAAACACAAGGCCATGCATCTCTGAAGGCATGTAGAACGGCTGCTGTAAGGCAGGTCTGGGAATGGAAATGCTGGGTCATACAAAGCCTGCGAATGTACTCAGTTTTATTATGGTTTGCCAGATGGCTCACCAAAGCAGTTGTATAACTTAGACTATGAGTTTTGCTTTATAAAACTATAGTTTTCTAGCATTAACTCATATCCCTGTGGACATTGGCATTGATATGACAGTACTGTTTCCTGTCAACTTTTCTATGAGCTGTCTGTCAAATCCCTTAAATCAATCTTAGGTTTATTTAGAGCAGGTTCTCAAGTTCACCCTCACTGAAGTGGATTCCCATAGCTTTCCTGTAATTTCATGACCGGAGGCCATTGGTGTTCAGTGTTTACACCATATGAGTTTCTTCTCTAACATTTTAAAGTTCTTTCATTTTAAACCTACTTCCACTGTAATTGAAACTTTGGCTTAATGGCCAATAAAGGACTTCATTTATCTAAATGTGATCTGTTTTAGCAACAGATAGTGATCTGATTCTCATTCTCTGCTCTCCCTGTCTTGTCAAGCTTAATATACGGTTTCATTGTACTGTGGAATAATAGCACCGTAGGGCAATAATATGGCTGTGTAGATTTTAAGTCTAGATAACTATAGGCTTCAGCTAATGCTCCATAACTAAGATTTATTAAATACGTAATGCCTCAGAGCACAATTTAATAAAACAAACTGGACTGGGAGGCATTCAGGCAGTATTTCAAAGGAAATATCATGTTAAGTGATCATTTAAATAAGAATTTACTATGTGGAATAGGCCATTCAGATTTGCACTGAAATTACTACTAAATGTCTTTTTTTCTCCTCTCTAACCAGTTGCGTTTTACTTCCCACTCCCTTTGAAAATTAGTATTTCAAAAGAGGAATTAAATTTGGCAGTCAGAAGACAGAAACACATATTCCATCTGGCTTTTTGCTCAAGACGGTTTTAAAATAGCTACTAGTGCTGGTCAGATAGTCAGTGGACAAAAGCGACTGCTTAGGCAGAGCACAGCGACCGAGGTTCAATCCCCAGCATGTTGTACTGACCCTGCCTCCAGGGTACGCTGAGGCAGAGACTGACACTGGATGTGGGGGTGCACCTGTAATCCCAATGGTTGGGAGGCTGAAAACAGGAGGATCATTACAAGTCCTATCTATGTGGTGAGACCCTGTAGGCCCTGTAACAAATAGATAGAAAATAAAGTAGCTAGTAGATTTTATTTTAATATAAACTTAAGAAATATTATATACACAACAATAAAAAAATAAGTATACAATTTGACCATCTTTTTCTAACCCTAAATGTATCATGTGATTATTATCTAGATGAAGAGAAAGAATGTTTGCAGCCCCTATAAGACTTCTTATGTCCTCTTTTCAGTATTGTTCCAACTAAAATAACTATTGAGTCATATATTTTAATAAAGCAAATGTTCTGTTTTGTAAAAGCATAAATTTCTTTATGAAATTAATGATTACAAAATATAAACATGTTTAATTTAAAAGCATAAAGGGAGAGTAAGAATTGAAGACAGATGCGGACATTCAATACGTTGTGAAGTATCCACTCCATCACCTTTCGTATAGTTACTCAGTTCACTTCCTCTCCCATGTAAGTAACAATTTACTTAAGGAATTTTAGTGACAAATGGATTGATGTCTTATTAGCTTCCCATTCAGCTCTGGTTTGGTATCATTTTGCCCAGCAGGCAATTCCCTACTTCTAGAATATTTTGCCTTTTGGATACATATACAGTCTAAGGACCTGAGGCAAGGCAGAATTGCATGACACATTGGAGACAGAAATGGCATGTTCCTATTTATCTTATTAAGATCACTTTCTCATCCCCAAATAGCTCAGATGACAGAAAATACAGGTGTATTTCACATAAAAACAAAACACCACAAATGTTTAGCTCCTTCTAGAAATGTCAAAGGGAGACACGCTCACAAGACTGGCCAGTTCCACTGGCAATACTCCAGAAGCATAGTACCAATTTCTGAAATATCTATGACAGTTAATTAACTCATGGCCAATAAGCCTACACAAGAGTCCAACATCTCATGAAAGGCATTTCGTCTTTCATCAAAAATCGAAGCGTAAATATATGTGTGCACATTTATGCACAGATGAGAGAGGTAGAGAGAGAGAGGGATGGAGGGAGAGGGAGAGAGAGACAGAGAGAGAAAGACAGAGAGAGAGCAGAGAGAGACAGAGACAGGCAGAGAGACAGAGAGAGACACAGAGAGAGAAAGACAGAGAGAGAGAGAGCAGAGAGAGACAGAGGTAGAGAGACAGAGAGAGAGAAACAGAGAGACAGAGAAAGAAAGAAGAAAGAAAGAAAGAAAGAAAGAAAGAAAGAAAGAAAGAAAGAAA
>NDGN011180125.1:0-18938 GCA_002564285.1 Tympanoctomys barrerae | reverse complement strand
GGGGAGATGGCTCAGTGGAATAAGCGCTTCTCTGGCAAGTGCAAAGGCCTGAATTCAATCCCCAGTTCTGCCAAAAAAAAAATACTATAGAAACAGTTGACCACTCATGCAGTCATAAGTAATCGTAATCATTAAAAAATAAAAAAGGGAAAACTTTTGAGTCCCAGATGGGAGTAGAAGGAAGACATTATCTTTGCTACTAGTATAGTCTTATAGGTACTGTGTATATTCCTTTTTCTATCTTTAAGTGAATTAAAAAATTTAAATCAGAACACACAAGTGGTGTGCTGAACAGCTGGGTATGTTGGGTAAGAGGAAGTCCCTGGGGATGGCACTCCCAGGATGGGGGCGCTGCCAGGATGGGGGTGCTGCCAGGACGGGGGGCGCTGCCATCTCCCGAGCAAGGCATTGGCTGGGGCCACCCTTGGGCCAGGTGACAGCCCTGCTCCGTGCCTGGGCCAGCTGAGGCACCACTGCCAGGCAGAAGAACCAGGTGGAGCCGCAGCGGCAGCTGCTGCATGCCCACAGGAGGACGTTCCCTGAAAGCCCCAGAAAGGGCAGCCCACACAGCACAGGGAGCAGTCTGAGTCCTGGACAGAAAGAAAACCCCAGGCTCAGTGGCACTGGAACCCTCCGAAGCCACAGTGAACTTGAGTGATGGCTGAGCTGCAATAAAAAATAGGTCCTTCCAGATCATTCATTCAACGAGTCTTTATTGAGCACCTACGCTGTGCTCAGCACTGTGCTAGGTGCCAGAGAACACACGTCGTCAGAGGCGACACCAGCCCTCCAGGAGCTGACCAAGCCAGAGGCAGAAACAACGTGGGTGTAACTCAGGCAGCATGTGATGCAGTCGGGGAGTCGGGGACCACACATGTGGCAGTTGAGGATGAGACCCGCAGGGCGAGGTGCAGGCTCAGGGCAAAGGGACACTGGAGGGGTGCCTGGGAGGGGTCGGGATGAAGACGGGTCACTTTGGCTGAATTGTGGCGCTCCTGTTGGACTGGAAGCACCAGGGTCCCTGAAAGTGGGCGGGGCTTGGGCTGGGCCAAGGAGCTGGCCTTCAACCTCCTCCAGAAGGAGCACGTGGGCCCAGCCCTGCCTCTCCTCCCTGGCCAGCCCCGTCTTCTCTCTGCCCAAGCTGAGAGGGCCAACGACGGGGTTCGCGCCTCTGCCCAGAGGGCGCAGGGAGGTGCTGCTCTCCCAGCTTCTGTCCTGGTTTCAGATGGTGCTAACAAGTCAGATGTTCTGGATCTTTTTGAAAACTCCCTTCACAAGGGCTGCACAAGGTGACTTCTCCATCCCCACTCACATGGTGACCTCATCACAAGGCCCTGACTCTCCCACAAGAACACACCTGGCTCCAGGGCGACTCCAGCTACAGAAGCCGAACTGCGGGCCCTGAGACCATGAGGAAGTGATCCCCACTAGCACTCGCAGCAGCAGGGCCCACGGCCGGGATGCCTCCTCGCCAAGTGGGTGCTGCTTGTGTCATGGATCTTTACCTCCGAGCTGGGGTTGGGGAGGTCTGCTCAGAATGCCAGAGAATTTGGGAATGGGGACTCCTCAGGGTCTGAGGACATCAAAATGGTCTTAGGTGTAACCTTCCAAGAACAGCCAGCACAGGGCACCGCTGGGCCAGAACATGTGGCCCCAAGCCCCATCTCAGAGCACAGAGCAGGGCACAGTGACCGAAGAGGAGGAAAGGATCCCGGTGAACTTCCGGGTCAGAAGGTCCCACAGAAAACCAGCAGCAGGCGAGAAGGTAGCAGAGCAGTGCAGAGGGCCGGGTGAGGTCTGGGCCACCGCAGTATGCAGCAGGTGGCAGGGGAGCAGGGGACAAGGGGTCCATCTCCCTGTCCCTTCCCCGGCCAGCGTCCTGGGCCCCCACAGAAATGATGCATCAGTAGCTGGGGCTCAGGGTCTCAGCAGAAGGCGGGTTCCTGGCCACCGGAGCCATAGGAAGGGGACCAGGCGCCCCGTGAAGGTGGCCGTGAAGCTGTAGATCAGTTCCTGGGACTCTGCGTTGGTGAAAGTCACGGTGCCCCCCTCATAATCCAGGGCGATGCCTACTCTCCGGGGCCGCAGTGCGGGGAAGAGCTCGGTCTCAGGGCTGGTGTTCGCCCAGATGCTGGCGGAGGAGAGGCGCAGTGCCCACACCCCGCCCTCTGGCCGCAGGGTGAGGTCTCCCTTCCTCTTCACGGAGTCTCTGGCCACCCCCACCATGCAGCTTTCCAGCACTTCTTCCTCCTCCTCCTCCTCCTCCTCTTCATCCCCCAGTGATTCCTCATCTTCCTCGGTTTCCCAACCATCGTAGCCATCCCTGTGGCCAGACTCTTCCTCCTCCTCCTCTTCTTCCTCCTCTACTTCCTCCTCCTCCTCCTCGCCCTCTTCCTCATCCTCGGACCAGCCCTCCCTTTCCACCTCCACCTCCCAGTACACCTTGCCCCAGGTGAAGCCCTTGCTGCCCAGCACGGCAGGCTCACAGTCAAACTGCTGGGGGTGCAGGTAGGTGCTCTGGTACAGGCTGCTGTAGGTCACGCTTGTCCAACCCTCCGACAGCTGCAGGTACCCACTGGCTGACTGTGGGTCCAGGGTGACGCTCACTGCAGGGACAAGGGGAGAAGCCAGTGTCGCAGGTAGGCCAGAAAGCCAGCAAGCTGCAGAGCCCAAGGGCGCGTCTCATCCCCTGGTGCACAGGCGTGTCAACTGGGGGACCCACTGCACACCCGCAGCAGATAGCTGCCTGGTCGGGGGCAGCTCGGTGGCACTCGGGTCACAGGGACAAGGAACTCAGCTCCAGACAGAGCCGCCGTACGCGGGGCCAGAGCGAGCCCGACCTTCTGCGGAGGCCATGAGCAGCAGAGGCTCCTGGTGTGCAGCCTGGAATTCTCCTGCTGCAGGAGCGAGGAGGGCATGGGGAGCCGGGCAGGTGCAGCTCTACGGGATCTCGTCTCCGAGTGGGGTCTGAACGGGCGCAGCACACTCACCTGTCTTATATTCCAAGTCTCTCAGCAGCTTTCCTGGGGAGAGAGAAGGCAGTGATGACCCTCACTGATGACATTCCGACAGGGCTCCACCCCAGACCCAAGCAGGAGCCTGGGAGGGCGTCAGAGAACGCGGAGGGCAGAGCCAGGTGCCCTCTCTAAGCTGTGGCCCCTGCTGACCCTTACCCTGGAATTCCCTCAGGCCTCGCTGAAGAGAGAGGACTTTATCTGAGAACTCTCCGGTCTTTCTTTTAACCATGTGAGGGATGGGTTTTCCGAGCCAGAACTTCTTCCGTGGATACCTGAAAAAACGACAGGCAGCATGGCTCTTCTCACTCCTCCACCGTGTGCTCTGACGGGGGAGGGAGGGAAGGCCTGATCACGGCCTATCAACAGGCAGAAAAACAGGCCCAAAGACCCCCGACTTCTAGGAGCGAGTCTGTCTGCCCAGCGCGGTTTCTGCCTCTCCATCCCGCCTCGGACGGGAGAGGAGAGGACAGGGGCTGGGACCTACCTGGCAGCACACTGAGCCAGTGCCGGGCAGCACTCTAGGGTGAGCCTGTGGGGCGGCTGCCCAGAAGCCGCGGGGGGGCGGGGGGAGCGGGGGCGGGGGGCGGGGCCTCCAGCACCACACGGCTTGTCCGTGTGCCTGATCGTGGTCCAGGAAGAGGGAGCGGTCAGGGACATGGACACTGCGGAGGACACCTTACCTGTTCACAAAGTCTCTGGTGTCCTGGAAGGAAGAGAAGACAGCATCAACATGAACCGAGCCAGCTGCGCTCACAACACCCAGCGCGGTCTGGGCAGCAGTCGGCGGAGCACACGGGCCCCTGGGGGAGCTGACCCTCTATGGGGTAACGGACAGAACCACCAGAGAGCAGCAAATTCATCACAGTGACAGGAGCCGGTGGCAGTGGAAACAACCGGGCCAGAACCTCCAAGCAGACAGCTGAGCTGAGGCTTACAGGAGAGAAAGCACACTGGCAGGAAGGCGTGGGAAAGGACACGGAGGTAGCGGCAGGGCCCGATCAGGCGAGGCGGGGTACAGGCCAGGACTCTATTCCATGTGCAGAGAAAGGCCACCAAAGGGTTTCAAGCAGGGAACAGACACCATGACCAGCTTTACACAAGGCTGGGACAGTCAGTGCCCTCCAGGACCCATCCTCTCTACTTTCAAGGACAGAACCCTGGAGTTAGAGCCGGCACTTGGCCACCCTGAATTACACTGCCTAGACCGGTCACACAGCTAAGGTCCAGCAGATGGAGTGTGAACAAGAGCAATGACGATTTCTGGGTCTTGTTGGACAGGAAAGAAAAAGGAAGAAAAGACAAAGAAAAAAGGAGGGAGGGAAGAGGAGGGGAGGAGAGGGCAGGGGAGGGGAGCAAAGGGGAGGGGAGGGGAGGGGAGGGGAGGGGAAGGGGGAGGGAGGAGAAGGGAAGGGGAAGGAAACACTTCTCCAGTTCTTTTTCTCCCCAGCGAGATTCCAGACATGGGGGTGATGAACTCAACTGGAGCCCAAGGCCAGGGACCACAGCCCCAAAAGCCGATGGAACCATCAGACGGAAGGAACCCCTCTAGACCTCTGCCCTAGAAGAGACAGGATGGGCTGGAACAGGGTCCTGGTGGGGTGCTGCTTAGCCCTCCCACTGTGAGTCTCAAACCTCCATGGTATTCTGTGGAATTTTGTCTTCTTTTACATTGTACAAATCTTTTCCTGTGTGTCAGGCCCTAATGGAGAAGCTTGGAAGAGAGGAAACTAAGACACAAACTCCTGTGTGAGTAAAGCACAGCTGACAGCCCAGCAGGGGAAGCAGACGCCAACACGCACCACAATGAACACCAAACCTCGCGCCGGTCAGGAGAGTGTAGGGCTGTGGCTGGGAAGGCTGGCTCCTGGTGAGGGGAGATTTGGGAAACTAAAGGAATCACCTCGCTGCACGTGCAAAGAATGTTCCAGAAGGTCTGGAAGGCCTGACTGCAGGACTTTCTCCAGGGAAGAGACAGAGTCAGAGCTTCAGCTACAGCCTGCCTGCCCCATGACGAGGCGACTGCCCAAGGACTGGCTGTGGGGTTCCAGCAAATCTCGCTAAGCGGTCTCTAGCAGCCAACGTGGTGGCGTGAAGCAGACATACACTGTGATAGGAAAACTGCTGGAAAAGAGAACAGGACTGTGAGCAAAACAATTTCTAGGGTCAAAGGTGTGAGCGGGCGGAAAACAGGCCTTGCCAAGGGCAGGGGCAGGGTGGCTTGGCAGCAATCCCGTTGAAGAGGAAAGCAGCTGCCTGCAGCTCCAGGAGAACCTTCTCCCACGCCTGTCTGTGGCAGTCTGGCTATCTCTGGTTAAACACAGAGAAGGCTCAGGGCGGTGCTCCAGGCGGACAGGGTCACCGGGGAAGGCAGGCACACATCGGCCTCCAGCACAGCCCACGAGTCGCAGCCATCACCCTATCACTCCACTGGCCCAGGGGATCCCCTTCCCTGTCCATCCTCTTTATCAAATGTCATTGTTTTTCTCACACTGCCTTTTGTTTCTCCCTCCTGATTCTCTCTGATTTCTGGGTCCAATTCTGGCTATCCTCTTGCATTTCCTGACAGCCAAATATTAACAGGAACTATGGAGTTAGCTGCCCCGGCTCCTTGTAGCTAACTCAGACACGACCGCACATAGCCCTCCAGCAACACTGTCTCCAAGGTTTTATTTGAGCCAGTAGTGACCGTCTTCTTGTCCTCTCTCCCTTCCCTCAGGCACCCTTCCACCCGAGCCACCCCCTGCGCAGTATCCTCAGCCCACCGCACCCAGCCAGGAGCCTCTCTCCACTCAGAGATACACCCAGATGGCATCAAAAGTTGTGCATCCCTGAAGGGGGAGGAAAGCAGGACAAGGGAGAGGCGGAGGGGCTCCAGGTGGAGTCTGACAGGAAGAATCTGAGGGAACAGACTGACAGCTGGAGGAAAGGAGGGGGCTCCAGACATTTTAGACAAACCAAGAGAAAAGAACAAGAGCAGAGTCTAGGGCTGGGCCTGAGTTCACCCGACTCCCAGTCTGTCCCGTGCCTGGGACCAACCCTTCCCACTCACTGGACCTCTGCCCCGGCATGTGCGTCCACAAGGGAGCAGCCGACAGAGCTCCCTGCACATGGCATGCACAGGCCGCGGGCCAGGGAACTCAACAGCCACTTCTGCTCCTGGCCTCACTGTGCCCTACCACTGCCTAGGGACCTGATTTTCCTAGAGAGGCCAGTGGCTTCACTCTGACAGACAGGTCCTACCACTCCACAACATGCACTTTGGCGAGATCCTCCCTGTCCTGGCTTGTTGGGATAGAGGTGGAGCCCCCAGCCCTCCAAAGGCTGGCGACAGGAGTTCACACCTGACCATCTCAGTGTCACAGCCACCTCCTCCAGGGAGCTCTCCAGAGGCCTTACTTCTCCCCGCAGTTCTCTGGGGATTAATTCCATGGTCCCAGAGAAAACCTCACCACTCTATCTCCCTTCACCTCCAGACACTCTGGGTCAAGCATATTCAGGCCTCCCTCGCCCCACCACACTTTTCTTCCTTTAGAACTGCAGGCAATTCCACCAAGCAAGCCTCTGCCAGTGAGCTATTCCCAGGAGAGCCCTCAGGGGCGCAGGAGCATGGAGGACAGTGCTTCCCTCCCATCTTCACAGCACTCCTCAATCCCTGAACACCTGGTACAGACAATTAAATATTTCAAGCGAAAGGTCAGCTAGAAATATCTTCCCTCATGTCTGTGTAGCCCTCAGCAGAGGTGAGAGTAATGACACACGCTTCAGATGGCAAAGCCGAGGCCCGAGAGGCGGCACCTCCCCTCGCCTCCTGGGTGAAGCCTCTCACCTGCATGAGCTCCGCGGCCGGCTGCTGGGCCTTGTCCTCCAGCATGGAGATGACCACCCCCAGCCGGGCCAGCTCCCCGAGGCTCCGGGTCTGGAACTTCTCCCTGCCTTCGGTGAGCAGCTGCTCCAGGGTGGCCAGCTGGTCCAGCAGGTGCTGTTCCCGCTTCCTCAGGAACTCGTGGCCCTGCTTGAATTCGGCCACAATGGACTGCCTCTGCTCCTGCAGCTTTGTCTGCAAGGGCCGGGAGGTGACAGGGTAGCGCTTTCTGGCCTCAGTTAGGGACGCAATGCCTGGCCCCTCCTCATGAGCTCTACAGCTTGGGAAGGGCAGATGCCGTCAGGTGACCCAGGCCCACCCGCCCCTTCGCACACGAGCCCCAGCCTGTGAGGTGGCCCGAGCTGCTCCCTCCTGAGACCAGGACCGAGTGTCAGACGGCTCAGCTAGCACTTGCTCTTGGTGAGCCAGGAGCAGCCCCTGGAGGAGCCCTCTGCTGCTCACGAGCCAACACACCTTCCCTCCTGACAGAAGCTCTGGGTGCTGCCTCTTCCAGGAGGCTCAGTCTATTACTTCTTGGCCTCTGGCTAAGATCAAGAGGTGTCTGTTCCTGTCAGGAAGCTCTCCTGATTAATGCCACCCAGCACTGGCTGAGCCTGCCTGCAGGACTGTAGCCCGTCTTCTCAGTGAACTCGGAACGTGTGCACAGGCACACATCCTTTCGTGCCTTGGACTCTCGAGTCCACGCAGCCACGCCACGGGCCCATACTGCTCCTGGAGCTCAGGCTATTTCTGGCATTACTTTCTCCCTGCAGCCGGCTCCCTCTTCCCAAATCCTCTGGCTGCCTGCACTCCCAGGGCCATGTTCTTCCCACTCTGAAAGTTCCCACACAGAAAAGCTGCAGCAGCCAGTCAAAGGGCTGAGGTGAGTCAGAGGAGGGAAGGGACCTGCTGACAGAGACCCATTCCCCGGCTGGCTGGGAAACCGGCCCTGAAGCACACAGCTGGCTCACACAGGCACAGCTCAGCCTAAAACCCAGAGTGCCAGTGCCAGGCCGACGCCTGCTCAAGCTGCTTGAAGAATACCGACCACCAGCAGGCATCACCTGCCCAGCGTCCCCTGCCCACAGTGAATGGCCCACTCGTCCTCATACCAGCGCAGCCAGGATGTCAGCATCTCCCTTCGCCTGAAAGCCCTGAATCTTGTCTCTGTCTCGCCTCAGGGTACTCAGGTGGTTCAGGATTTTTTCCTGGGGAAAGAAAGTAGACAGATGCACACTCTGCTCTAGGATGTGTGGAGGATGAAGGCCAGACCAGGAGACCACAGGATGACACCTGGAGGCGGAAGCGGCCCCGGCTCACCCTGTGGGGCTGGGCGGCCTTCTCCAACAGGACAGCTGTGTGCGGCCGGTGCTCCCGCGACTCCCGGCACAGCACACACAGCAGCTTCCCATCCTCCTCACAGTAGTAGTGCAGCTTCTCCTGGTGCCGCCCGCACAGCCGGGCGTCCAGCTGCTCCTGAGCTGTGTCACGGGGCTGCCTGGCCTTGTCCACCTTCAGCCTCTCGATGTTCTCCACCAGGCTGGCCAGCTGCCACACAGGCCGGATGTTCTCCTTCTTGAAAGGCTTCTTGCAAAGCGGGCAGACGGGGCGGACCCCCGATACAGGGCGCACGTCATTGGTGCAGCTGCGACAGAACACGTGGCCGCAGTCGATGGTTACAGGGTCCCGCAAGTAGTCCAGGCAGATGGAGCAGGTCACCTCCTCCTCCAGGCTTCGCAGCGGCGCTGACGCGGCCATTGCACCTGCGTCAGTGGACCCTCTGCTGGGCTTCTCTTCCCTGGAGATCAGACACGGAGTCAAGGGCAGGCTGGGCACAGGCACGGGGCAGCCATGCAGAGCTGCTTGCTCTAGTACTCAACCAGCTCACATCACCAGCTTGAGTCATGCAGCTGCAAGCAGACAAAACCCTGCCAACGTGGCCCAGCGCCCTTGTGCTGGGGAGGAAAGCTGAGGCACAGAGAGGCCCAGGGGGAAAGAGCAGGGCTGCTGCCTCGAGCCTGTACCCTACTACCCTACTGCCAGGAAAGAAGAGCTGCCTCAAGAGCCCCTCCTGTCTGTTCTGATGCACCCCTGGGACAGAGGGTCCCTCGCTACCTGCTCAGGACAGGCGCAATGAATGCCCACTAAACAAGTCCAGTGTCCACTAACTGCACGAACCTCTATCTATGCTGCTCTACCTGCAATGGACAAGCTGCAAGCCCAGCCCCAGGGCCCCGGCGGTCAGAGCAGCTTTGGTTTGCTCCTCTACATTTCAGCTGGGAAGGACTCGCCTGCTGTCCTGACTGTTTGCTATCATCAAAAGCTCTGAAAGATCTGCCAGTCCTGGCTAAGAGCACCTGGACTCTACGCCACAGCTCTGGAGGCCCCGGGAGTCTGGGTGCAGCCTCCCTCGGGAGGGGCTCCCTGGACTGCACTACGGGCTGGTGCGCGGCTCACTTCTCCAGGAAGCTGGACGCTTACCCTCCCACAGCTGTCAGCAGGGCCCAGCCTGGCCACGCTGGGTTCACTCTCAGCTGCAACGCCACTGTCATGCTGGCCTGCTCATTCTGGCTGCTTAGGGAGGACGGTTACTGCTGAGCTCAGAGAATGCGCCCGTGGGCACCGTGCTGCAGAGGTCAGTCCCAGGAGGACTCTGCTCATGTTAACTTTTGCAGTTTGGGCCACGTGCTGTCTGAGGTTATAAGGGTTAGCCCATCTGACCCAAAACCACAGCGACCTTGGGGAAGATGGGGGTCAGGCTGGGAGGGCTGGGATCCCAGGCAAATCGCTCTGGCCCCTGGGGAACACATCGGAAGTCCCTCCCGCCAGAGTGCAGTGCCCTGCGTCAGCAGAACACTAGGGGGATGGAGAGAAACTCCCTGTCTACGAGACCTAAAGAGGAACTGCTCCTCTATCCCCTGAGACTCTGAAGTGACAAGGTATTAAAGGCATTTTATCTGAGCTGGGTGTGGTGGCTCCTACTTGCAATCCCAGCACTTAGGGACCTTCAGCTGAGGCAGGAGCGCCAGGAGTTTAAGTCTAGTCTGGGCTACAGAATAAGTTTAAAGCCAGCCTGCAATACACAGTGAGACTCTGTCTAAAAAAACAAAATGAAATACAAAACGAAGTCCTTTATCAAGAGAAGGTACTACATATGTAAGGGTTTATTATACCACTGCGCTGGTAATAAATTCTGAGTATCAGCACAAGTGGATTAAGATACCTATGTATGATTTCAAGAAATGTAATGTGAAAAAAAAATGTAATGTGTATGGAAAAGCTCAAATGAAGAGTGCAGACAAAGGTAACACCAAATCCCTAAGAGTGCTCCTGAGGCGGCAGAAATGACAGAAGTGGCCGGGCCCACAGCCCCAGTTTCAATTCTGAGGAACCGTGTCTGCCCGGCACCCCTTCAGCTGCGAGGAGAGGAAGCGGTCCAGGGTGGGGCTGTGGGCTCTCAGCCCCTTTCAGGACTCTGATGAGTGGCCTCGAAGTAGAGCTGAGCTGTTTTACTGTTGGGGAACAGAGCGTGTTCCTTGTGGGTGGGGATTTATTTTGCAGTTTACTGGAACAATGAAAGGACTATGAAGAGCTTAGCTACAGTCTCCTTCCGCAGAAGCGATGCCACCTTCAGCTAACCTTAACATAGGCCCAGGCTCAAAACCAAAACAAAAACAGAAGAAGAAAAAAGTCGCCCCTTCCAGCTGAGGCTATAACGTAAGGACCACCCAGTAGTGACAGGCTTGGTGGACAGGACGGGCCCTATGGTGCCAGGGAAACGACAACTCGAGCGAGGACTGGACCGCCGTTGCTCACTCGTGGGCAAACCAGCAACACCTTCTGGTGAGGTGCTGTGTGAACTACAACCTCACTGGTGGAGTTTTCTTGCAAAAATGTTAGCGTCTAACCAAATATTTAGATTTAATGTCCAGTTTCCAGAAACATAAACGAGCAGGATTATCATATTTTAAAGGAACACTGGCGTCTGCCACCATGAGAAACTGTTGATAGAAGAGTGAAACCACACAATGAGAAAACAACAGGTAAGCCCAGAATGGGGGAACTTCCTCACTAAAATGTACCTGTTTTTTTAAATCACCATCATAAAAAAAAAATCAAATACAAAAGATAAACCTTGGCTACATCCTGGCTTTTAAAAGAGCCATAAAAATTGGGGCCTGTCAAGAGAAATTTAAAGGCCAGCAAGATAGCTCGGCAGTCCAGAGCACCCGCTCAGGCGAGCTCAGGCAAGCAGGGGCCCGGCTCAGTCCCCAGCACCCCATGCTGTGCCAGCCCCCCACCAAGGCAGGCTGGGCGGGGAACAAAAAAAGAGAGAGAAATTTAAAAGTAGAATGAGTATTAGATCATATTAAGATAGTATTTTTAAAATTATATTTAATGAGGAATGTATGGGAACGTATATTTTTTGGCAAAGGATAACGCAGTATTTAGAACTTTATGATTATAATTTAATTTGAAGTAGTTCAATATAACAAAACATTTTTCTTGGGGAAAGTGAAAAAGGACTACAGCTTTCTACTGCATCAACAGGATCTGCAACACCAAAAACATTGACACCAAGTTCACAGGCCTGAAACCCTGTAGAAGCCGACAGGCACGTGAACACAGTGACAGACCGGGGGCCTCAGGATGATGTCACCTGCACAGAGGCACGCGAGCGTCTGCTCTACTGAGAGGATGCGGCAGCACCTTGACCGTGTCACAGCCTAAACACGGGCCCCGCCGAGCACACATGAGCAAGACCCAGGGCCGAGGCGCCAGCCACCTACACGTCGTACACTACTTCGTGCTTACTGCACCCTTTGGCGAGCCCTGAGGCTCACAAGCAGGAAACCTGCCCAGCAGCACATGGCTGTGGTGCAGCACGCTGCCAAAGCTTCCGCCCGACCCGGCCTAGCCTGGTCACAGGCAGAATGGTCTAGTGCCAGCGCCTCTGTCAGGATGCTCAGATGAGGCCATCTACAGGGAAGGCTTTACGAGCTGAGCGGTGCTGACAAGAGCAGCGGAGAGAGCATTCTGCTGACAGGGACCAGACGCACCCTGGCCATGCTGGCCATGCTCTCTCACAACGCCCCCCGTGGGCCAGCAGCTTTTCCTTACTACAAGGAAACAGGAGGGGCAGAGCTGAGTACATGACACGGGCAAACCAGGGCTGCTCTGCTCCCCATACCCACCTGCCAGAGCCAATGTAAAATCCACCCTCCCAAAGCCCTCCGCATACCCACACTGCCCCACGAGCCACCTCGTGTCACTGGCACAAGGTGACACTAACTGTGGATAGTTCATTTCAGCATGTGGCCGTGGGACACAATTCTTGGCTGCAACAATCACAGAGCTGCAAAAGTCCTAGCTGAGGAAGGAGTTGCTGTGCACACCCACACCGACCGCGTGGCACTCACTGCTCTCACCTCCACCTGCCCTGGCCCAGTTCCAGCAGGAAAGGGCCAGAGCTCTGGCCAACAGCGGCCAGTTGTTTTGTCGGTCTGTTTGGTTTTTGAGACAGGGTCTCACTAAGTGGTTCAGCTGGCCTTGAGCTCACTAGGTGGCCTGTGCTGACCTCAAATTTGCCCCACTCCTCCTGCCTCAGCCTCCCTAAAGCTGGAATGGCAGGCGTACACCTTCATACTCTGCGGCTTTTCCCTCCCACCCTGCGCCTAGCACTCTGCTCCTGCTGCCTCCTCAGGCTCCTCCACACCATGAGAGGTATCCGCCCTGAGGCCCAGAGAAGTGAGTGAAGGGCCTGGGTCTCCACCCGGGCTTCTCAGCCACAAGTTTAAGGCGAGGAGACTTATCCCCGATGTTTCTGAAGCACACCCCTGGGCTCCAGACAAGATACCCTTCTCCTGCAATCCCAGTTCATGAAGTTTAGGGCTCATGCCTTTTGGAACTGTTTAAAAGCTCCTGAGTCCCAGATTAATAAAGTCCATTTCCTAATCTGAGATAAATTCTCCTAGGGGCTGGCAAGATGGCTCAGCGCTCTAAAGTACCTGCTTAGGCAAGCTGAGGCAAGCGTAGGGACTGCGGTTCTACTCTGCTACCACAAGCCGCACCAACCTCACCCCCAGGGCAGACTGAGCCAGCCAGAGTCTGGGTGAAGTAGCGCATGCCTGTAATCCCAGCACTGAGGAGGCTGAAAACAGGAGGATCACCACAAGTCCAAGGTGCTGAGGAGTGAGACCCTACAACGACCAAACACACACACGCGCACACACACACACACACACACACACACACATACACACACAAATTCTCCTAGAAGCAAAATGTCCCAATTGACACTTCTAACCTCAAACCCACAGAGAACAGAACTCAGGGCAAAATGCTGGTGACTGGATGTGTAAGGCTATTGTGCCAGCCCCCTGGATGTGGATGTTAAACAAATGGCTGTCTCTCCACGGGCAGTCACAGCCTGAGGCGAGCCAGGGGCCAGGTGGAAGGATCATTACGTGGTCTCCCACGGACCAAGCACGGAGCAGACCACGCACTCCTTTCAGACTGGCTCTGAGCTGTGGAGATGCTCAGAGGCTCCGAGGCTGGCTAGCTGGGAGGCAGGTGAAAAAGTTTTCAAGTACCTTCCCCTGCAGCTGTCCAGCCAGGCTGCCCTGCCCCGAGAGAAGCCCAGGAGTCCCCGTGCTTCTGCCTCAACAATGTCCGACACTGCTGAGTCACAAACCAAGTTCTCTTGCCTGAAACGTCATGTGGTGCTCCACACCTGAGAGGCGAGGGACGAGTCCTTCCGCATCTAGCAGCTGGTCTGTGGCCCTAAAGATGGGCAGAGTCACCCAGAGCAACCGCATCAGAAGTGGCCCGGCCTCGGCACTTAACAACAGAGCCAAAGCCCCCCAATTCCAACATGCGCAGGGCTGGGAACCCCTACCCCAGCCACCTTACTATCCGTGTGGGAAGTGCTGGGTAGACGGGGTCTGGGAGCGCACGGGCAGAGCTGGGGCGGTTCCCTTCCAGCGCGGGGCGCTTTGCACTGCTCTGCACTGCGTTCAGTGCCTGGAAAGTGAGTCCCTGCTGTGTGAGATGCAGGGAAGGCTCCCAGGCAGGCCGATGCAGCTGCCAGCAAGGAGCAGGGTGGCCACAAGTTGGGACCTGACAGATGGGGTTCGGTGGGAGCGCAGCTAGCAGGGTGGAGCAGACTACGGTGCTCAGGCAGAGTGGAGAAAAGGGCGAGCAAGGGGGGGGGCTCGTGAGGAATTCTGCTCTATCCTAACTGTCCTAGGAAGCCAGGAGGTCTTAAGCAACAATAGGTGGTGACAATTCATTCAACAGTTCGCAGCAACAGTATTCCTGGATGCCTACTGCTGCCAGGCACTGAGGTCACAGCAGGGAACAAAACTGGGGAGCCCTGCCCCCAAAGCTTACCGCCAGCATGTACGGAAAGCCCCTCACTCAGAAGCCGCAGTCTCACCCAGCAGTGGGACCACTGGGCCTCCAGGGTTTCTCCACTCACTGAGCGTCCTCCCCTTCGCTCCGAGCGCTCCAGCTAGTCTGGCCTTCCTTGTCTCTTAAACACACCCCACCACAACCCAGCCTGGCTAAGGCCTCTCAGAAGCTTCCTGGCACCCAGGAGGAAGCCAAATCCCTTCCCCAGATGACCTGGTCCAGCCAGCCTGGGGCTCCCGCTCCTGCCTCCACCTTGACCTCAGCTCAACCCCCTGCACACGCTGCCCAAGCCCTCACAGCGACTCCGACCCTCCCACGTGGCAAGGGCCTCTTGCGACGGGGTCCGCACCTGCCCCCACCCTGCCAACTGGCACAGACAATGCAGGGGACAGAAAGCGACCGAGCTGCGGGCTGCCTGCTGAAGGAGAGGGCGCACTGCCAGGCCTCTGCTCCTCTCCAGCAGGACGCTGAGCTCCTTAGAGGCATTCTCTTCACACTGCCTGTCAGCACGAGAAGGGTGAGCCGTCAGAGGGCCTGAGGACCAAAGGCCCGGCCAGCATGCACCACTGGCCGGCAACGCAGAACACACTAATACTCATTAGTTAGGGCCACACCCGAGGCAACCCACGGAGCACAGCCCTACTGAGGTCACACACTGCACGCTGCTTCTGCTATCTGGCCTTCAAACTCCCAAAGGGCACCACGCACACGTGCACAGCTGCACAGGCACACACTGCCTTAGGCTGTGACATGTCTTACATGACTAAAGCATTTGTTTTGTTTTTTATTTTTATTTTTTGGCGGAACTGGGGATAGAACTCAGGTCCTTGCGCTTGCCAGGGAAGCGCTTATGCTACTGAGCCATCTCCCTGGCCCCAATTAAAGCCTTTGAGGGAACACATCTAAAAGGACAGGAAGATATTTTACACCTCCAGAGAAACTTGTAAGCAAAATATTGGTAACATTTTACTTAGGTTCCCTGAACTGCAGAAATAACCTTTGTGTGCTTAAGAGGTATTCAAACTCCCACTCAGAGCAAAGCCTTGTGCCACTGCTGCGTTCCCATTGGGGGGAGTAACTCTGCATCTACAATGAACTCCGCCTGGACTCCCCACGGCCTGTCCATCTGGACTGAACTGCTTCAAGGCATGGAGACGCAGAAGCACGGAAAGGGGCAGGTGCCACTCCTTCAGAATCTGGCTCCCCGGAGACACCTCCCTGTCAGCTCAGGGTGTCCAAGTCTTGGCCCCAGGAAAGCACAGAAGCAGGAGAGAAGAAAAGGCTGTGTCTGAGAAAGGGCTGCAGTGGAATAAATTACCATGGTGATAATCACACTTCCCCTTTTCTTTTCTTTTTTTTGTTTTGTTTTGCTTTGGTTCTATGCTGAGGACAGAAGCTAGCGCAGTGACACAGTGCCGGGGAGCAGTGCGCTGTTTGTACCGCCGAAAGGCCTGGGGCATCACACTTCTTAGCTGGCCATGCACTGATAATCTTGCACTCCCTTTTTCTTTAGTTTCAGGCCTAAGGCTGTAACCATTAGTGTGTATTTCCTAGGACTTTTTTTTTTTTTTAAGGGAAGGATCTACAGGGTGTTCAGGGTCTCACTACTAGATAGGACTAGTAGTGATCCGCCTGTTTACAGCCTTCCAAGAGCTGGGATCACAGGCTCGCGCCTCACACCCAGTACCAACTGCAGCCTCAGCACTTCCGGGGCTGGCACAGCAGGCCCCATGATCGAATCCCTGGCCCCTGCACCTGCGCTTTAATCTGGTGAGCTATTTGGCCAGGCCTTTTCCTAGTTTTTGGCCCCAGATGAACAGAATCATATTACAAGTAAGGGGGGGGGGTATCAACATCCTGTTAATAGATTCACGTGATATATATATATATATAGAGAGAGAGAGAGTCCTTAACGGTCCTACTTAAAATTATCCAACAACAAAGGAACTCCAATTAAAGACATCTTTTCCCAGCATGTGGTTTTAAAACAGCAATAAGCCGCTGATGTTAGGCCCACCCATCCCTCCTAGAGCCCAGAGTCAGAGAGCCCACAGCCTCCTTATCAGCTCCCACCTAAAGCTGATGCCTTCTGTGAACCAGATGGCCTTGGAGGGTCTCCAACTATGAACACACACTACAGGTACTCCGAGGAGACCCGAGGGGCTGATGTAGGATAGAGATGTCGGGGAACAGGGACATCTATGGCTGCGACCCTTTCTCTGTATCTGCAAACCTCTCAAAATGCCTGTATAGTATGTCTCTTAGCAACTTGGCCCCTGCCACTCACACCGATTAGTCTCATCTTTTCTACGTTACTTGTCTATTTTTATTTTATTTTATTTTTTGGCAGAACCGAGGATTTGAACTCAGACCCTTGAGCTTGCCAGGCAAGCACTTATTCTACTAAGCCCTCTTCCCAGCCCCTACTTGTCTATTTTTAAATTGGCCGTCTCGCATGGTATCTGAGAGCTTCCTGTGTTCATTCTTATCGGTGCAAACAGCTACATCAATTCTGTGGTGCCGTCGACTTCTAGGGTCATTGGGCTTATTTCCAGCGAAGGACCATTACAAAGCCTGCTCCCGTGAACACATGTGCACACACGTGCTGGCACACGGGCACATGGACATATCCCCCGCTCCACTGCAACAGCCTGAGGCGAGGCAGCCCCCAAAAGGCGACACCACGCATGCTGTCCATGGCTTCACTAACATCTGCTACTGCTTTAAAATTTCTGCTGATCTCGTGGATGGGCAAAAGAATCACGTGTGCATGCACATAAAATACTTCAAAAAAGGGAAAAGAAACAGCACGAGATGGGTCCAGCAACAAGTCAAATAATCCCACAGCTGTAGTTGACAATACCCCCAAATGTGTTATAAATATTTGCCCCAGGGGAGGGGAGGCACCCCTTAGTTCTAGTCTTCTTGCTTTGGATAACTACCCACTTCCTTTCTGGACCTCACCACTTAGGGTGAAGTTCAAGTACCATTAACACAATCCTGCCTTGGGTGAGACTAGGACTCTACCACAGCCCCAGAAGACCTGGCTGAGGGGATCCCTTCCGGTCTCCTAGGAACCTGTCAGGGGTGAGGAAACTACAGCCTACACGGCAGGATCCTGCTAACCAGGTTAGTCTCTTTGCAAATGCACAACCCAGAAAAATGAAAAGAAAACCAGATCCTGCTGGCATCTTTTCAACCCCTGTGTCAGTCTGTGCGTAGACTAGCCCTACCCTCAAACTCTTCAGTCCAGGGAGCCCATAAATGTTCTTTCTGTCCAGCCAGCTTGGACTTGTCTATCATGTGAAGAAAGCATACTGGTTAACACAGGAGACTTGTGGGCTAAAATACTGTACACAGACAGCTTGTACAGAAAACCAGCCAACTCAGCTAGACAGAGAGTAACGCATTTGCATTACTACAAATGCAACCACGTAGGGGCAGTTCTCTCCAGTTTCTCCCGCTGGACACCGTGTGCTGGGCTCTACAGATCTCCAACCTGCTCCGGGCCCCGGGCCCGCCCACAGCTCCTAGGACTTGTGAAGGAGGCAGGAGGCAGGATCTCCTTCACCCTCGCTGCTTTCTAACCCAGGCTCAGGGTGACGAGTCCCGGGTTAAGGCTAAAACCTCTGGAGTTTTATCAAGCCTCAGCAACCTGCTCTGCAGCCCAAAGCTAGATTCTTGAACTTTGTGGGCCTCCAGATAACAGCGGGAAAAAATGGAGGTAAGGTGAATACAAAGGCCGTCTCAGGAAGACAGGTACACTGGCCTATTTCACGTGTAACACAGTCACTTCTGTTATTAAAAGTAACCGAAGTAGAATACACATAGCTGAAATCTTTGGGTCACAATCACTTACATTTTCAGGCTGACTTTTGGCAAACTGGCCATCAGGAAAGACCAGTTTAACAAATGTAGTGCTTTTTAGACCATTTGGAGCTGGAAAACTCAACATCTGTGGGTTAATGGGCTGGAGATGGTCTAACTATTCACATACATGGGGAAGAAGGCATCTAAGCCCGCAGCTACAGTTACTATTTTTCATCAAATTTGAGACACTCTTTGTATATCTGAAATGTGATCAACAGCACATCATAATTTAACTGGCAAAATATATTCTTCCAGTTAAGGGCACATAAAATAATTGATGATGTCTGAGATTTGGCGAGAGTGCTTCTGGGATCATCTTTTTAACAAAGAGCTATCACCCCCTTACTCTTCTGCATCTAAACTAGATGAGGCCGAAACCGCACAGGGGGCATGCAAGGCCTTCCTCGGTCTTAGCCACAAAGCCCCAAGTCCCGCCAGACCTTGCCTAATTATCCAGCCACCTCCTTTAAGGGTCCCTATTTACTGCCCCCTGCAGGACCACCCCCTAGGCCCACCTGGGCCTCCTGTTAGGACCAGCTGCTGGGCACATGCTGCAGTTCTCTCACGGCACCAACACCCAATCTTGTAATTGGTATTTTTACCATCTTTTCACTCAAGAGTATGAACCTGGGTCATGCCTTTGGGTTTTTATCTCCAGTATCTGGCCTAAAGTAGGGGGTTTCTGTAAATATTTATGAAATTAACGTCACATTTCCCTTTCCCACTTTACAAATTCATCTCTGCTACAGGCTCAGAGGGTTTTCCTTAGTTCAGGC
>NDGN011180123.1:0-14360 GCA_002564285.1 Tympanoctomys barrerae | reverse complement strand
ATCTGAGGCAGGACTCTTCTGCTATCCTGTACTCTATGACAAGAAGGAAATAGAACAATAACATTTAGCATGTTGTTAAAAGCTTTCAGCAGATAATAACTGATAGCACTAACGCTCATAATAGGCAGTACACACATACGGCTAAGGAGCATGCCCAGCATCCCAGGCACTAGAAACCTCGGAGATAAGCAATGAGTTCGTCCTTAACTCTGGGTCTTCAGCTAAAGTAGAAACTATCGTGAAGCCTTTCCCCACGCTTGGAGGGTCACCAGTATCCCCAGAAATAGGATTTG
This sequence comes from Tympanoctomys barrerae, assembly GCA_002564285.1. Taxonomy (NCBI): domain Eukaryota; kingdom Metazoa; phylum Chordata; class Mammalia; order Rodentia; family Octodontidae; genus Tympanoctomys; species Tympanoctomys barrerae. Next base: position 14,067 of record NDGN011180123.1, on the reverse strand, counting down.
AGAAGGAGAGCATCTGTGATCCCTTTTAGATAGGAGAACCTCCCATCCGTGCTCAGAGCACTAAATGCTAAACACAAGATAAAAAGAAGAGAGAAAAGTGAACAGCCAGGTGTGCCTTCCCTGTGTCCTTGGTCTAGATCACTAGAAATATATCTGACTACAGAGTTCAACAGCCACAAGCCACATGCTAAATGGATGCCTACAAGGGCTGCTGTAAGAGGAGGGACCCACGAAAGGAGGCCAACTTAGAACAGTCTGGGGAGAACCTGCTGGGGACCTACAGCCCTCTGATCACAGGTAAGCCATCCTCTTGGGCTGATGGGACCCATCCTGTGGGGGAAAGGGAAGGTTTTATTTTTCCACTCTTATTGCCAACAGAAATATATTTCCATAATTCCCTTAGCTGATAAGTACACAAAAGAGTAGCTTGAATATTCCAACTGGGATTCAACAGAAGAGGGCCAGGTTCCTCAGCTGCTGAATTTCCTAATGACTCCTAGAAATTGCCACAATTACACAAAAGTAAGTGCTTCCGTTCCTAGGATAGGCTGCCGCTGCTCTTTAGAGCTTCTCTTTGCGCTGCTGGCCATGCAAAGCAAGTGCTGGATTCCACACAAAAGCAACATCCCTTTCTTTCTTGTTTTCTCTCTGAGAAAAATCAAGTCTGGCACTAAATTCCTTGGAGCTAATTCGGAAACCAGACCAGCTTTTCAAAAGATTATTAAGACTGCAAACTCTTTTAAGAAGGAGCTGCTTGCTCTGCCATCACTTCGATGTCCTCTCTGAAATTGCTTGCTATTGTCTGAATGTTTGTGGTTCCCCTTCCTTCATTCATATGTTGAAGTACCTTCCCCAGTATGCTTCCATCTGGAAGTGAGACCTTTGCAGTGGCTGGGTCACAAGCATAATCCAGCATCTCCTTGGGCAGGGGGCGGGGGTGGTATCGTGTCCCCTTTTCTTTCTAAGGACACAGCAAGGTGTCAGGTAGGACACAGAAAGTGAACCCCACCAGACATAGAACTTGCCAGCACTTTAATCTTGAACTTTCAGCCTCTAGACTGTGAAAACAAATTTCAGTTGTTCATGATGTCACAGTTCAGCCCACCCTCTCACCAACTGGGTCAAAGGACACTCTCCCCATCTCTGTAGGGGACAGGGGAACTCTGGACCTGGGCAAGTCACTCCAACCAGCCTGGTGAGTCATTGGAGAGAAGCAAGGTTAGAAAACAATCAGTGACTCTCACACGTGGACTCGATTTGAAAGCCATTAGCCAAGGTGAGTCAGAGGCCGTCACTGGTACCCTTGGTTTCAGGGATGGCCTCTTGCGCAGTATGGGGGTAGTTATTGCTTAAATAAAAAGCAAGCCATTCCAACCGCCAGGGCCTAAGATCCACATGTATTTAAGAAAAGTTGCCGTTGTCCAGCTTTGTTTAGGAACTTTAACCTTCCCAAGAGTCTTACATAAATGATGCACATGGCCACTCCACAGGCACAAATACCGAGGGCACAGGACCCATGACACGAGTCAAGAGCAAATGAGTTTGCAGAGAGCACAGGTACATTCTCCTTCAGGAGCAAAGTGTGTCTGTTGACGGTAGTCCCCACCAGGGCAGGAGAGGCTGAGTGAGCAGGCCCTCACACTCCAAGTGTGGACTGATTCCGAGGCTTCTGGGGGCTCACAGATGCCTGCAAAGCGAGAAAGGCTGGAGGGGTCTGGAGGCCCTCTGAGCCACACCCTAAGTGGCACATGCAGCCACTTTCTGGGCAGGCTACACAGAAAGCGCAGGATTAGGGAATTCTAATTCTGCTTAGGAAGCCTTGGCAAAATGAAAGGGTCAAGTTTGTTGAGAAATATGCTTGGGTCCTTCTAGTCCTTACCCATCAGGGACCTCAGATGAGTCCGATCCCCTACATCCTGCCATCACAGATGGCCACACCAGGCATGGCACTGGAGGAGAGGCTCTCTCCTCTCTGGTGGCCCCCCTTCCTCAACGTGCAGCACCCCACTCACTGCAATGACCTCACAGCTGCACCTGGTGAATGGATGATGCTCTGGACCAGGCTTGCTCACTGGTGACTCAGAGGCTGACTCAGCCGCCAGAGCAGAACTGTGGGGGAGGGAGCTGTGGTGCAGGAGGCGGCTGGGTTCCTCCAGCCACACTGTTTGCTATGCTACATGTTGGGGGCCATCCGAGATGTCATTGAAACAAAGACTTTGAAGATCAAAGTAAGGAGTTTGAAAACTACTGACACAAGGCTTCCCGGAGACTGGATCCAAAAGGCTGTGAAACTATAAGAAGCTACTCCATTCATTTCTGAGATATATTGAGAGTACTGCAAGTTTTTAAAGAGCTGTTCCAGGAACAGTAATGGAGAAACGTTTGTCTTTACAACACACGCTAACTCTGAAAGCAGTTAGGGTCAAAGGGCACCAAAAGATGACCCCTGACATGGGTTGAAATTGCCAGGATGCTACAGTGAACTCAACACCACTAGGATGTTGGGGAAGATTCTCTTCTGGTTCTAAGAAGCTGGCCTCTGGGAAACTCAGCAAGCCTTCCCTGCCAGACTCCGGCCACTGGAGGCTCCGAGTGCCACCCGATGCTCCTGTCACACTGATCTCAGCTCTCGGGGAGTGCTGCTCCATGCACTTTGTCCACCCAGGCAGCCAGCACCATCCTCTGTCTTTCCCTCCTCCCAAGGACGGAATAACCCAGAGCTCTCATCTGAGTGTCTGCACTGAGCTCTGCAAGCTGACTTGATGAGTCACTCTCTGAACTGAGTCTGGAGAGACCCCAAGAAATCCATAGGCTTGCTGCAATATTCATGTGGGGATAGTCATCTCTTCTGATCTGTAATCTCTGAGTAATCTACTGGTATTTCATAACGTGACAACAACACAGCAGCTGAGCAGGAACCAGAGCAAGTCTGTTCTTCCAGTCATTTCGAGTGTATGCTTTTCAAAGATGAAAAGCATACTTGAGGGAGGGGGATCCAAAGTAGATTGGCCTGACGTAAGATCCACAGTCAGACACCTTCACGTTCAGATAGGACAGGAACACTTGAACGTGTTTGACCTCTGCTAACTTGGTAGGGCATGTGCTGAATAGTATTCTGGAGCTCTCATACAAAGGTCTTCTACAGTGCCTCTGGGCGCACATGCACCAGTTACTAATGGGTAGGAAAATACATAGTGTGTTGTCCAAGCACTGAGTTCAAGTTCAGTAACCAAACATGCATTGACATGAATCCATAAGATGGGAGGATCCTATCTTCAATGAATGCTAGTGCTCGATAAGGAAGCAAGAGTCTCTCTTTTCTTCTGGAATATGGGTCTTTTGGAAATAGCAGGGGAAACACAAGCAGAGAGCTAGGAAAGAAAACTTCTTAGTTGTTGGTTTGTGATACTGCATGCCAGCTGCCCCGCTCCTTTCCTTCATGCTAGGGGTAGATGGAAAGGTTCTCTATCTCTGCTTTCCAAAATGGTAGCCATTAACCGCACATGGCTATCGAGTACTTGAAATGTGGCCACTGCAACGGAGCTGCGAACTTACAATTCCATTTAAAGAATAACATGTGGCTAGTGGTGATCACATAGTAAACAGTGAACAAAATCAGGGCTGGGAGATAGCTTGGTAGTCTAAGCACCTGTCTGACAACGCAAGGACCTGAGTTTGATTCCCAGTACTGCATGTCATGCAACCCCAGAACGCCAAGCGTGCTGCGCCAGTCCCTGAAACAGGCGTGGTGGTGCGCATCTGTGATCCCAGCACTGGGACAGGAGGACCATTACAAGTCTGAACTGTGTAGCAAGATGAGGTGTGAGTGTGTGTGTGTGTGTGCGTGCATGCGTGCACATGCATGTGCATGTATGTGCATGTGTGTGTGGACTCACAAAACAAATATTGCTCTTGCTGGGTGAATAGTCTTCTGTGGACAAAGCCTTATGTATATTGAATAACTAGAAATTCTAGGCTTCTTACTGCTTTATGGTCTTAGCAAAAGAAATTTCTTTGTTCCCAGTCTGGACATTGTTGTTGAGCACCATTTGGAAGAAGAACACATGAAGACAGAGAAACAGCAAAAGGTACAGACATATCAGGGGCTGAATATAGACACAACCTTGTAAGCTGGCTAGGAATTCAGGAAGCTGCAGCTCCCCCAACTAATGTGGAAAGTCAATTGCCACACAGGAAAAATCTGTCCCTTCACGTCCACAGAAAACAATTCCCTGAATGCAAAATTAGAACTCAGTGAAAATTTGTAATCCAGCCTTTTGTATTTTTCATGAAGCTTAAAGGAGATTAATGGGGCGATCAGGATATTAAGGATGAGAACCACATGCATTTCAAACAAGGCTCTGACAAATGGCTGTGAAGCCTCAAGAGCAGAGGAAGAGGAGGGGTGGGCCCAGCCCTGGACAAAAGCTCTCCTCACTGTGGCTTTGTACCTGGTCCTGACCATGAAAATCCATCCATAAGACCTAGGAAGACTTGCGATCCTTCCCCGAGATTCCTGGACAAGAGGAACAGCTCATCACCAAGAGTTGCAGGAGCAAGAGAGGCAGTACTGGGGACCAGCACTCCAGAAACTATACAGATCAACGCAGACAGAGCTCATTATTATTAAGCAGTTCAATCTACATAGTTATGATTAATAATAGTTCTATATCTACTGTCTGATATACACCAGAAAATATATAATGCAATGAATGTCTCTAAGCTTATGATAAACCTACAAAATGTGTATGTGTACGTACATATGTGTGTGAAGTCTGCATATATAATTATTAATGTCAATAATAGTTGATGTTATAATTATACATGACTTGTAAATTATTTAAATGAGGATCAACTCCTCTAATCCTCACAGTAACCCTCTGTAGGATGTGAACGTAACTCGCATCCAAACTTTACGAATGAGCAAGTGAGGACAAAAGTAACGCCCTCCCATGTAAACAAGAAGCCAGAGGACATGAGGAAACACCAGAGAACAGTCCTCTGAATCAAAGACCAAACTCAGACCTAAGCATTGTGTATGGGAAAGCCAGGGCATGAACGCAGGCCAGCTCAGGAAGGCTAAGGCTGGAATGGAGACCCAGGCAGCAGGGTTCCCATGTCTACCGTTGCCCACGTGGTTATGCAGCATCCCCCAGCCACTCTGCTCTTCCTAGAGCCAGTCTGCCTCCATCATGACCCACTAATACACCACCACTAGCTCGTGGCCTCAGGGTATTTCTTCCTTTCATCAGCATGAGGCATCTTACAAAGCCCCTTTTGCTATTCTACCAGTGAAAATGCATGTCGCTACTTTAGCAGGAAGCAGAGAATCTAGCGCCTGTGGAGGCTGGAAAGTGCTTTCACAACTGCTGCATTAAATCTGCTGCCCTCATTAAATCAAGCTCTTCTGAAAGGTACTTAAGGTACTAGTTGCCATCCAATTCTAGATCTTTCTGTATGATGCTTATGCTAGCATGCCCAGAGCACCCTCTCTGTCCACAAATTCATGATATGCTGACAAAGAGTGGTTATCTCAGGACAAAACAAGTTTCTCCTGGAGACAACCTAGGAAGATATTACAAGAGAAAGAAAGGAGGCAAGAGCTAGATTATCTCAGGCAAAGCCTAGAGCCTGAGATTCTACGAGGTTCCACAGATCAAACATTAGTGGCTCTATACCAAAGGTACATTAGTAATTCTCCTGTTGCTGAGACTATGCCCAGCACACACAACTCAAAGGCAAAGAGCTCCAAGGGGCTCAAGATTTGAGAGGGTTCAGTCCTTGATCAAATAGCTGCAAGGCAGAAACACCATGGTAAAGGGTGTGGCAGGCAAAGACCCTCAGCTCCTGGCAGCTGGGCAGCACAGCAGGAGGACAGCGTCTGAGAGGAAGGGGCCAGGGGCCAGATATGGACCCCGAAATCATGCCTCCATGACCTATCCAGATACACCAAAAAGTGTTCTTTATTAATCCTCTGGGCAGCTTCCCATTTCATTAAGCTGACAACTAAACTTAAAGGTCCCAGAAACCCCACTTCCCTCAAAGGAGAGAATATACAAAAGGGATGCTGCTCTGATGCCTCACCATCCACGGAGGCCCTTGCAGCATCCACCATCCACTTCTTCCTGCCACTAGCCCCCCACAATTCCACTTGGGGGATCCACAAGTTTCCAGGGAACTGACTCCACCACTGTTCCCTGTCCTGTGACAATAATGATCGGCTCAGGCATGGTCCTGTGACCCAAAAAACCAGTCCCACCAGAGTGACTTCCAGATCTTTGGCTGGCGCTGACCCATCATCTCCTTCATGTTACCCATCATCAGGGAAGAATGTAACACCAAGAGCTTTGTGGGCCTTCTTGGGGCCCTATAGGAGCCACCCTGTGATGAAACTACAGCATAAGACAGAAGAGAAAAAGGGAATGAAACCAGGTCCTTGGTGACTCTGTTGAATCAAAGGATCAAACTTCACCTTATGTTAGCCCTAATTTTGTGCTTTTCAATTATATAAAACCACCTTTTTTTATTACTTATACTAGTTTGCATTAAGGTTTCTTCTTAAAGCACCTAAATGCACACCAATACATCTCTCTTCCGTCGTCCATCTGTGAAGTGAAAAGGCAGAGCCAAGGGTGGCATCCCAGTCCCCGAACCCAGCGGTCCCATCCCATACAAAGGTCACGCACTACTCAGTTGAGGAACAGACTGAGCACACCACATCCACATGGGAAACTCCTGCTTATTCATCAAGACCCAGCTCAAATGTTCCTGTCTACTTTGTAGACTGTACACAGGCAGGAAGAATCACTGCCTTCTGTGTTACTCCCCTAGAAACACGTTACTCATACTTTTGTGCAAATATAAACACAGAGCAGTTACAGATAGCTCAAGAAGACAGAACGTGTCTCATCCATCCCAAGCGCATCGCGTCCAACACAGCCTTGGCTGCTGCACGTGCAATGGTCATTGAGTCAGAGGCCACCTTGACCCTGCTTTCTCTCCTGCCAACTGGAAAAAAAATATATATATATATACATATATATATATGAGTATGTTTTTACTTATTAAGACATAATATCCCTAGAAATTAACTGCTTCCCATGTAGTAACCATTTGATAACATACACTAAAGAAATTTCATAAAAGTTTAATCAATAGTGAAACTGATCACTTTTAAAAATCTTTAGGACTGGAGAGATAGCTTGGCGGTCTAACTGCTTGCCTGGCAAGCTCAAGGACACTCGAACCACATGCCACGTTGGCCCCAGAACCCTGGGCACGCAGAGCCAACCACCAAAACCGGGCATGGTGGCGCACACCTGTAATCCCAGGGCAGGAGAGGCTGAAAACAAGAGGATCGCTATGAGTCTGAGCTGTGTAGTGAGGCCCTGTACCAAATACATAAAAGATAAATAAATAAATAACCTCACTCCAATATCTAGGGATAAAAAGTCAGGAGGATCCTGCCAGTAACTGAAATACTGTACAGGATACCAAGCAGGAAGACAACACTGAGAAGGGTCAGCTAGCAAGCATGGGTCAGCCCAGGGTCAGCCTCTCTGATCCACCTGCTCAAAGCACAGCATGGCGGATAGCTTACCTTTCATGGCCAGGTGTGCACTGCCATTGTGGAAGCAAAGCTTGACCTTGGGCCTGGTTTTCAATCCCTGTGGTTCAAGAAGGGGTCCACCCCCACCATCCAGCTTCACCAGTGGATGGCCCCCCAGTCTCACTGGCCCACCAGCCTACCAGACCTATCTCGCCCACTGCAGTGGCTGGTTCACAAATCTGCATATCCACTAACTTCTCCAGCAGGAATCAGCTCTGAGAGTTTTACTGCAATCAGCATATAGAAAAGAGAAGCTGCCCTTCCACTCAGGATTCCACCAAAAATAAGAAACAAATACAGCATGCATGCGTGCACTGGATTCCACCAGGGAAGCCCACATGGAAGAAGCATGCCCAAGCATAAAACCACAAGGAAGGAAGTGGAGGTGGGAGGGAGGAGGGGAACTGAGGTGAAACAGTGGCAATACTGGATTAGAGAACAGCCTTCGAGCTACCCACGTGGAAAGCCAACCTGTGCTCAGTGTACACGGCCTCTGCCCAACCTTCCAGAGCCCGCACCACTCCCTCCCTGCCAGGAGAACATGCCCTATGTCTTTAAATCCTTTGTAAGACTCAGCATTCCTTCTGGCTTTGAATCCCACCCTCACTCCCTTGCTGCCTTAGGTATGTAATCAAATTTGCAATGTTCTTTTTATTGTCACTTTATTTCATAGACAAAAATTATCAAATCTTCAAGGGGAAAAGAATACATTGAAAACATGCCTACATGGATCACTCAAGATATCGTGTGCCGCCCCCTTTTCCCTTAAGTGATTGGAACCATAGTTCTCTCATTCACGTGTAAGAACTCCCAGGCAGTGCTGTGTGCTCACTCGGGGGCAGGTTCCATCAGTCATCAGAGCCTAGCTGGGCACCCTGGATGCCATGGACGCCATGGACTTTAGGACAAAGCTCTGGTAGCATCCTCGGGGAGAGGATGATGCAGCCAAGACAAAAGGTAGGAGGGACCTGCGTGGCTCTGCTTAGATAGAGCCTAGTGAAAAAGAAAGATGATGGATTTAGCCTTGATGTCAAAATCCAGCCTTGTGCATTCCAGTCGGCACTTGTATCTTCCTCTATTTCCCCAGTTCCTCACTAGCTGAATAAAGAGACATTTCCTAAGCAAACGTCTTCATTGTTTATCTAGCAGAGCTTTCTGTTTTATTGGAATATGTGATTTATTTTAAAAATTAGCTTTCCCATGAGATGCAGTAATTTAAATTAAGGGGAAAACACAGCTTTCTTGAGCTTCAGTTTCCTGTATGCAAATTGAGGCTTTATAGATTCCAGAAACTTTCAGTGTTAGAAAGCAGGCTCTCGTTTTCACTGCTGGATTCAGATTCTCTTCATGACATAAAACAACGTGAGGAGGATGACTCACAAATACAATCCGGGGAAATGCAGAAAGAACAACCTGGAAATGCAAATGTCAGCTTTGGAAAGAAAAGAGTAGCAGGAAAAAAAAAATAGCAAGAGGTGGTAGAGTGGACTGGGGGCTTCACAAACACCAAGTCACAAAATCAGTGCAGAATCAGAAGGACCTGCACAAGATCTGATTTAGGATCTAAAGAGGTGGTTCAATTCCTGAAGCATTTTTCTTTCTTTTTTTAAAAATATATTTGGTGCAGGTTCTCACTACACAGCTTGGACTCATAGTGATCCTCCTGTTTTCAGCCTGCCCAGCACTGGGATTATAGGCATGCACCACTATATCCAGTCTTGGTGGCCAGCTCAGCACATCTGGGTCCAGAGTGACATGCAGTACCAGGGATCAAATCCCAGTCCCCGCACTTGCCTAAGCAAGCACTTAGTCCCCTGAGCTATTTTGCCTGTCCTAACTGAAATATTTAAACATAACATGAGTGGAGCAGATAAGAAAAAGATACAAGTGAAACAGCTCTTTGGAGGAAAGGTGGTGTGCAGGGAAACAAAGGATCAGCTGAGAGTCTTCCAGAGGCCCACAGAGAACTGATGCTCCTTCCATCATGTTCCTTGCCATTCCATACCCCAAGGGCACTTTTCTAGTCAGGCCCATCTCTTCCTGCCATGGGTCCTTGATGAGAAAACACAGGGTAACCAGCAGGACTTATCTGATTGACTTACCTGTAGCAAACTGGATTAAACATATTTCCCAGGCTCCCGCCTTACTCAAGCATCAGAGCAGGGTGTTATCTGTTGGCCAACTGCCAGTCCCCCTCTTCCTAGGACTGGGCACTGGGACACTGCCTTGACCTAACAAACGGCTGCCCCATCTTCCTCAGACATGGCCTAACTTGCCTCTTCCTTTTTCCTCCAAGGTGCGAGGACATCCAACTCTGGCACCTTTTCCAGGCCATTCTGTTCCTCTAGTCATTCCAGTTCTTCTCTGGTAGGTGACATCTCCAAACCTTTCCTATCTCTTCCCATAAGCCATTCCCAACATCTCTTGAACAACATGGTCAGGTAGTCACAGAAACGACCCCACTCCTGGAACCAAATTTTGTTTTGGTTACTTTTTACACATTGTTGGGATAAAATATCTGACACCCAAAAATTAAGGAAGGAAATGTTTATTTAGCTCATGGCTTGTGAGGGTTTTAGTCCATATTTGGCTGGCTCTCACACAGAGTGGCGATGGCAGAGAGCAGCAGCTTATGGCAGCAGAATACAGCAAAGAGTAAAGGGAAGGGCAGCAGCTACAGCCTCTAGCCAACCTCTCTCCCCTCCTTATATTATAAACAAGCTACCCTGGTGCTGGAGCTGCAGAACTCACACAATGTCCATGCCTTCCTCTTGCACAGAATGAGAATGTTTATAAACTAAGAATCCTGGCTCTCTGTTGAGTCATTTAAACTTTTAAACTTCTCAGGTTGACCCAATATATCAACCAGTATAGTGGGCCAAAGAAGAAATGTTGCATTCCCATTTACAAGGAGGCAATACCCTGCCTTCAACCCAACCCTATCTAGCCTAGAGAGGAGATTGGTCATCTTGCTGCCCAACATGTGCTACAGCCCTCAGCTATGCTGTGAGGCTTCCTTCAACTCTCATAGGCTCATGCCACTTTCTTCAGTCTGATGGGCAGCACAGCCATGCAAGTTCTGTGGGCTCTAACCCAGCCATGCAGGAGCATGGGGAGGTGGGAGGTGTAGAAGGTCTCCCCCCCACTGCAAGGAGGAGACCACCAGGATGTGAGCATGTCAGCAGGCATGGCACTGATAACAATGCTGCTCAGGTTGCTGCGTGTGCTCAAAATTGGTGCTGGTTCTTGGAATGTGGCATCTGTCGAAGCTCAGTGAGGATGACAGATGTCTCTCCACTCCAGGAACAAACAACACAGCCCTGTGGGGGTGACAGAAACAGCCGCAGCCACAGCCATACTAGAGTGGAGAGGTGCAGCTCTCCGGGAACAATCAGAAGAAAGTGGTGTAGGAGTCCAGAATGTGCCACACACCCACTCCCCTAAAGAAAGCATGTTGTCATTAGGAAACCTTAGAAGGTGGCGCTGACTCCAGGAACAAGTGTGCATGGGCCTGCACGGCCTCACTCATCAGAAGGCAAATTGCTCATTCAAGGCAGGCATGAGGTGTGTCCAGGAAAGGGACCCCAAATACCCACCAAATGAACTCTCAGGGAGCATCAATTTGGGCACACAGCACTGTTGAGCCAACAAGGCTTCACCCTGTCATCATAATCCTGTGCCTCCTGATTAGATGTTCCAATCGATTTTTCCTTTGTTTCCATATATCCCCAGCATCTAGAACTGTGCCCAGCATATAGTAGATGCTCAGTAGCTATTCCTGAAAAACACAACCACTGAGGCAGTGAAAAGGGGGTGGGAAGCAAAGATGTAAAAAACAAAATGTAAGCAGAGCACAATAAGTCGAATAATAATAATAACTACAAAGGCAGGAGAGATAATCTGATCTAAATACACAAGAGTATAAACTCATGATGCATGCTGAATTTTGACACTGATGTCTCAAATGTTTCTTGCAATTGACTACACACAGAAAAGGAGGCCACCCCAGGCTAGAAGGAATGCACAGTTTTGTCTTGGAGAAAAACAAGATGACCATATAAGCCAGTAGGTACGACCGAATGCAGTAGATGGCCTAGAACAAAAACTTGGAGCCGTGATTCTGGGGGCTTCATTGAGGAAAGGTGGTGTTGGTCTTGCAGTAGGGCAGCCACAGTAACAGACAGATAGGACAGGCACTATGAACCCCTCCCCAGTATGGTCCAGGGCCAGGGCCAGGGAGCTGCCTGCATTTCCAGGCGAAGCTAGTGAAACTATCCTTGTTTGAGTCTCTGACTCAGAAGTAGAGTGAATCTTATTCTGCCTTGACCTGTGCAGGGCCAGGGAGGGGCATGCTCGCTTTAGGCCCTCTAAAGACGTCCCCTGAGCCCCTAGGGGAGCAGGCAGTCTCTGCCAATCAAGGTCTTCCGTTTTCCTCTGGCAGTTGTGCTAAAATCATTTTCTCATGTGTTTCCCCAGTCTCAAAAGGGAAATTCAGGATAAAGCAAGGTAAGTGACTTTGAGTCTCCACTGCAGCCAGGCCAGCTGAGGTTCTGTGGAAGATGCACAGGAGTAGCCAGGATCCTGCAGGCCACCCAAGGGCAGGGAAGGAGAGTAGGATGAAAGAGCCATGGACTGGCCCGGTCAGAAACTTGAGCCTCCTCGCTGTTAGCACGAGGGACTGGAATGATTTGGGGCCCCAGCTGCTGTAGAGCCCTCAGAATGAGGGATCCTGGAGCTCTCAGAAGTCACAGGCCAGGGACCCTGAGGCACAGACAGGGAATTTGGAGGGTGTAGGTGCAAATTTCCACTCAGTAGCCTTGTTCTTGTTTGATTCTGGGCAAATCATTTAACCACTCTGGACATTCCTGTTCTCATCTCTAACATAACTGTCTTGACTACTTTTCTCTCATTGCTGAGACAAAACACCTGATGCCCAAATTTAGGGAAGGAAAGGTTTATTTAACTCCCAGTTTGTTAAGGTTCTAGTCCACAATCAGCTGTCTCCAAGACCAAGTGGCACATGGCAGCAGGCAGCAGTTCATAGTGGCAAAAAAGAGCAAAATAGAGAGAAAGGGAGAAGCCGCAGAGAGCAAGGCTCCCTCCCTCTCTTATAGTTTATGCAGGCTGTGTGCTGCAGGGTAGGTGTGACACTCACATCTATAACCCCAGCATCAGACCAGGAATCAATTACAAACTCTAGAAGATGCCCCATCACTGCATACGCTTGGGGGGGCATTTAGACACGAACCCTAACAATGACGGTGATGCTTATCCTGCAGGAACCAATGCTAGAATTAAATGTGCTGATGTCTAAATCGCTTCTGGTGCAACCTAGGCATCGGGTAAGTGAAAGCCACTTGAATTACAATTAGCATCATCATAATCATTGACACCATCAGCCATATCTCCGACCGCATTTGGGCTCTGCAGCTCTGAATTCTAAGCCCTCCACTCTGGCAGACAAGGATGAGAAGGAGGCCCTAATGCAGAGCAGAACTCAGGGAGTCCCAGGCAGTGTTGTCCTCCTGAGCAAGAGGCCTTCTTCCCAGGGAGGCTGCAGGGTCATTTGCCAGAGTCGCATGTTCTCCCCAGAATACAGCTGTCTCCTGGCTTTGATGTCAGCATAAAACCAGGAAGCAGCAGGACAGCACAGGAGCTGAGAACTTGAAGATTAGCAGCAGCAGGAAAGGTGTCTCCACCTCATTGCTCAGCACTTACTGCTCCCACTGCAAGGGGTAAGAGTGAGCACAGGCAGGAAGAGACCTGGGAAGCAGGTGCAGGCAGACTAGGGCCCTGTATCTGACTGTGAGCACCAGCTCTGGCTGGGAATAGCTGAGGCAGGACAGGGCAGCCCCTGCCAAGCTAGCTCCACGTCATCCATCTGGAGGCCCAAGGGCAACCCCGGCTCCACCAAGGCTGTGAGAAATAGGGATGCATGATCCTGACCAGGGCCAAGTAGGCAGCAGCTCCCTCAGCCACCTCCTCAGCCACGCAAGGGGAGATGGTGCTGCGGGCTTGGGAAGTATTGTTATTGACGCAGCCCAGGCAAACCATGGCCCAGTTATTCATTGCCTTGGAGCTGAGCCCATCTGCAGCCAAGCCAGGCCCCGGGGTCTCCCCCAGCAGGCTGCTGGCAGTCACGGCTGCCCATTAGCACCTCAGCTGTTGCTCTCCTCCCTGAAGACCTTTGGTTCCATTAGGTCACACAGGCTCCAGGCAGGCTGGCAGAGGACGAGCCAGGCTGACTGGATTGCAGAGGACAGAATGACACTGCCACAGGTAGGAGCACACTAAGGCCCTTCAAGCCCTTTTGCTACACTCCTGAAGGACAAGGACTCAGAGGCACAACATATACCGGGGAGGAGGGCAGCACCACCTACCAGCCTACACACACACCACCCGAGAGAGAGAGAGAAAGAGAGAGAGAGAGAGAGAGAGAGAGAGAGAGAGAGAGAGAG
>NDGN011180076.1:0-18003 GCA_002564285.1 Tympanoctomys barrerae | reverse complement strand
TTTTGATGTCCATCTCTCTGACTTCTCCTGTCTCAGCTGGCTTCAAACACAACACGTGCACACAGGCCCAGTGAGGCTGCAGAAGGGAAACGAAGATGTTAAACCTCCAAGATAGTAGGACTATGTAGGAATCGTTCCAAACAGAAAAAATCACATGCTCAATGTGTTCTGTCCTCTATATCACCAAAAATTTACTCTTTTTTTTTTTTATGCACTATTTGGGCTTCAAGATGCCTTCTGTTACAAAGTATGTATCACATCATTTCTTTGGCTTTACATAACACTTGTTCTGTACCAGGCCCTGAAGTGGACCCCAGAGTAACCCCTCAGAGTGCAAAGATGTACACAAGTGACAGGAGAGGAGACTGAGAGGAAGCAACTGCACACATTTAAAAGACCTTCAGTGAAGTGTTAAGACATTTTGATGTGATCTCTAAGCTACTAGGTATTTGATACTTTAATAATCTACCTCTAAAACTAACTCTGTGTCTTGGACCATGGCTCCAAGCTCACTGTCTATGCTCTGAATTTTTACAGATGTCACTTATAAGGCATGTAGCATGAAAAGGGTGCCCAAGAGAAGAGCCCCAGGGCTTCCAGCTCAGTCAAGTCACCCCCATATTCACTTAATTATATAGTCATGTATTGCACTAACATGCATATGAAGAAAGACTAAAAATCAAACTCACTCTTTGGTTAAAACTATATTGATTTCTAACAGTCTCATGGAGATACCTTTCTAGGTGTAATTAATTTTAAAGATTCAACTTATTTTATATATGTAAGTGTGAATCTCAATTTATATCTTCAGGCATCTAAGAAATGACACTTTTCTTCTCTTTAAATCAAATTAACTATGACTCAGATCTGTCATCTTACTAAGCTTTCATGATATCTATTCGCCAAATCTGAGAGCTTTCCTGGGTGTCCCCCAAGAGGAGGGCTTTCTCTAATTCGTTATGTCACTGTGCACATCTGCATTGTCTTCCTAAGCTCCCTAAGCTCCAGCTGCTTCAGTGATGTCAGTGTGGAACTCCAACACACCAGAGGGCAGAATTTGACCTTCCCTACCCAGAGCAGCTAAGCTCTTCCAGTTCCTTCATCTTCCCACAGAGAAAAGCACAGCAGAAGATGAGCCTGGGCTAGTGATTGGCCCTGTGCTCTTCCTCATCCCTGAGGCAACCTTCCTACTTTCTGCTCACATTCCCCATGTCTTCTTTCCATCAGGGACATTAGCACAAGGTTTTCAATTAGACTTTGGCAAAAGGTAAAATAGCTCAAAAAAAATTGCTGCCTCTAGAGTCTTCTAATCACTCAATTGAAAAATGTCATAAAATTTAGAATAAATTAGAACCTGCCACCTTCTTGACCTGGGGGTTTAGGGGGAACATAAGCAACGCTGTTGTATACCGATAACCCCATCCTATGAAGTATAGGGTATGGTTTTGGCACCGCTGTGTAGAGTCACTGTGGTCTTGCTGAATACTTCCTCCTCTTCCTGGAAAACAACAGTTCTAAATAATTGAAGAAATCACTATGCTCAGCAATTAGTCACCACAAAGACTTATGATCTTTTTTTTTTTGTTTTAAACAGAGACTAAAGTCATCTGCCCACAGGGAAGCTAGGCAGCACACTGGAGTTGGACCTGCAATGTGAAAAGGTTTGCCCCTCCCCTGCTGACCTGGCTGTCACCAAGCAATGCATGAGATCATGTGACTCCAAGATCTGTTTTGTCATTCAAGCCACTCATGGCTATAGAATTTAACAGACAGCTTGGATGCTAAACTCTGCTAGATTGACATGACATGGGGCGCTGGAGTCAATAGCTGGGAGACAGGCTGCATTGGGAATGGCCCCTGTATAATACAGTAAAATGAAGAAACATTTGGAAGTCCCATCAAGATCCAAACCCAAACATCAACCCAACCTGAAACCAGCTATAGAAACTGCCACATTCATCCATAAGAGCAAGGGGCCACAGAAAGTTTCATATCTTTCTGCATGGGGTATAGCCTAGAAGAGACACTGGAGATAAAAGCAAGGTTGACACACTCTCCTCCTTTTAGGTGTGGGCCTCCAAGTACACAGAGTCTCTTTTCATTACCTTTGGCTGAGAAGTGTTGGTGGTGGGGCCGGTCACCTTGCTGGCTAACTACAGCTATTGGTCTCCCTTACCTGGGGTTGAATCTCTCAAATGCTTTAGCACTGTCAGGTTAGTCTTGTTCTGTTTCTGTCTTCACTGGAAGCTATAGGGAAGCAGCAGCAGTGGGGGAAGTGCATCTGTTCTGCAAAGCCATGCTGGTCTCGGGTATGTTTTTGTAAAGTCCAGGCAAGATCATAGAAGTTGGACATTCCTCCTGGCTCTCATACCAAGCTCCCTTCTCAAACTAGCTTTATCAGCAACGAAAGTGCACAAGTTTGGTTTTCCAACCACTGAAGATTTTGTCTAGGTTCTGGAATGTCTCCAAACTGAGCCACAGAAGGGCAAGCTACTCACTGGGAACCTTGAAAACACTGAGGATAGTGGGATATGTGGTGGAACTGGATTAATCAATTCTTAGGCAGAGGAAGGCAAGATCTTCAACAGCTGAAGGCATATATGTTTAGCCATATATTGCCAATGGCCAAACATATATCCTTTACTCCATGAGGCTATAACAAAGCCCCTATAGTCCTCATGATGGCAGAATACAGCAGGAATCTCCATGGGTTCAAGAAATGCCCCAGATCATTGTTAAGAAGTGGTAGCTACAATATTATCATTTCACATGTGACCCCAACAGTCATTTGCAAGGGGATTCCAAAGGCAGCATTGCTAGAAAAAATTTATGAGGTGCTAAGAAACATAAGAAATTCACCCTTACTATCCACAAGGCTTTCCATCTAGTGCCTTATTTAGACTACCTCACTTGGACTTAGACTATCTCTGCAGAGTAAGCCTTCTTTCCTTCTGCACAAAGGAGATGCTTGACTTGCTTAGCGCCATCCTCCAGTAATTCCAGAGAATTGTCCAGAGCCTTAATTCTCAGTCAATTGCTCTTTTTAGAGATCATGTCAAGAGATGCCAGCCTCACTGTGATATCCTCCTCCAGGCATACCTGTTGAAGAAGTCCATCATCTGATTCATAGTCACCATTTATAGAAATAGTCTATCTATAGCCACAGGCCTGGGAAACATGTGGACCAACTACCAATCATCAAATCAAAACGGGAGCTTATTATGTCTCTCCCAAAGAAGAAGTGAGTGTGATTATATGGCCGCCTATTTAGTCCTCATGCCCCATTCTGAAAATTGCCTTTAGAGCAGAGTACTTTTAGAAAAACCCCAAATTGCTGCAGCCTCAGTTGAGGTTTTTACAGGACTCAGACAGGCAACGAGACAAGTATCTGCGGCCAGCCTTCCCACTGGTGCAGCATGTGCCAAGCAAATCACTCATGACCTGCTACGAAGATGATGGCTCATAATATGATTGCTTTATTTCAATCTCTGGAATCACAAGGATGCATGATTTTGGAATAAAAAGACTGTGTGAACATCAGGGAGTTCCTCTGCATAGACTCGTTGGGCTTACATCGAATTATAAACAGCCAGATAAACTCAGAAAACAATGTTATCACCTTTGCTGTGGGCTCAGCATACCCACATTTTCGTGTTATATTGAACTGAGTTTGAGGTGCAAGTTTCATGAACTGAGGGCAAATGATTTTCATTGCATTCATGTATTTCTTCTTTCATTTATCCTGTACTTCCAAGAGCTTGTTTGTGTTTGCTTCTGGAAATATTGAGGTTGCAATGAATAGTGTTAATAAAAAATATGTATAGTTTCTGCCCTGAGAGTCAGGCTCATAGTAGGCATTCAGTAAATAGTTACGGAATGTTCTGGAAAGCCACATCTAAAAACAACTATTGCGTGTCAGGATAGCCTAGTGTTCTAAGGTGCCAGACTAAGAAAGACTATAAATACATGTTATTTTACAGCTACTATAGTACTATTTTCCAAGTAACAAAACCAACAGGTTCCAAAATATTTAATTTTGTTTTGGGTTATAGTAGGTGGTGGTGTTTCAGAAAAAGTGATTGAAAGGAAAGATTACTTGGTCTGGGTTTTGAACAGCAAGTTGGAGACTGACAAGTTTATAAGAGGGTAAGAGAAATCCAGCTAGAAGGATGCTGTGCACTTTGCACTGGGGATGCACCAGACGATGGTGTGTTGTGACACAGGATCAGAGCATGTGCTGCAGTATGTGAGGTGCACAAGAACTGACGCTGGGGAAGTCAACAGGTGTCCTTGCCAGGATGGAAGCCCAGACTTACCCTGCAGAAGGTGGGCCAGTGGGCCATCCTGCCCAATGCTGTGTTAGAGAGGCAGCTTCAGAGCAGATACGGGTGACTCTGCAGAACCTGTGAGCTTTCCTCGAGGGCTGTGCTCAGCTCCCGACTGGGGCTGATGGGTGAGTACCTTGTCTCTGTGCAGCAAGGCCACCTGCCCCGTGCCCTGGCACACATGTGACTTCCATGGGGATCTCCTTAAGCCTCAAAGCATGAATAAAGCTGCATTAGAAATCTGGAAAGCAAAGTTCTCTCACATTTCTACTCACACTTTTGTTTCTTTTTTTGTTTTCCATTTGGTTCTTGTTCTTAAAAACTATGGTCACAGAATTACTTTGCTCTGTTGCTCCTTGAGAAACTGTAACCTTTGGCACCTATTTACCTGTTTGGCAGATGATACTACTCATACTTCTAGGCCCAGCTCAAATGCTACTGGCATCTTATCCAGTAAACCTTTAAGGGGTACCAGTCTGACATTGCTCTCTCCATCCCCTGCAGCAGAAGGCAACAACTGGCTCCTGATCCATATGATGTGGATCCTTCCACCAGGCCCTTTACATCCATCCCCTCATCACCAGCCCACAGGATATCAGCCCATAAATTGCTCATTGACTGAAACCTGGATTAAAAATAGAAGAATACAAGTGTCAAGAAGCAGAAACGACAGAGGTAACCACGTGGAATGGCAATTGCTTATTCAGTACTGAGTCTGAGCACAACATGGCTCAGGAGATTATTTCCATATTGTTAAGCTCCTAATGGAATAGACAGGAATACAAAGGCTTCAGTCACAAAGACAGTGAGCAGGAAGAGGAGGACAGAGGGGGGAGCACAGGCTGTCTCTAGAGAGGAGCCCTTGGCCCTCGCCACCTCTGCTCATTCACACACCCTGACTCAGTGTCCACCCAGAGTAGGTCTCAGCTGTCTGCCATTGCCTAGAACCTCCTACCCAATGCATCTATCCTCATTCACCTTCCCTACCAGCATCTGCAAAGGAGGACAATCTAATCTCCTTGGAACGCTTCATTCTGCCAAAGATCCTTAAGTACTCCCTCTACTGCCATGTGAGAAGCATGGAACAAGACTCACCTACTGAAAAGCAAGATCAGAGGCAAGAGGAAGCATTGAAGTGGTTAGAAGAGAGAGTGACATAATTCAATGAGTGCTTTAGGATCTGTGGCAGAGAGCCTGGGTTTTTCTGAGCTTCTGGTTTCTCGTGCTGGCAGAGCATTAAGAAGAGCTCGAAATGATAAGGAAAGGATTGAAGCTCTGCAGGATGATCAGACTGTTTTCGGGGTGGTAGGGGAATGTTGTATCTGTGTTCCAGAAAGAATTTTAAAACCAACCTACTGGCTTGACTTGGATATGGAGCATTTCACTTCTGGCTCCTCTGATCTGCCTTGAACTTTCTTGTCTTCACACCCTGTGGCTGCAGTGCTGGCTTCCCCACCTTCAGTTGTGTGCTGACTCAACAAATGGCTGCTTGATCCCCAGGAGCTATGAGTCTGGTCATCCATTTCTCTGGTCCCATTCTTACCTGTCCCCTTCTTCTGGCCTTGTCTCTTTCTTCTGTCGGGCATTCATTCAACAAGCAACTATTTAGTACTCATTGTGTACTGAGGGCTCTGCGTAAGGCTGGAGAAAAAGATATCATGGAAATGCTGTCCAAAGTTCTGCCCTCTTAGAGCTCAGGAAGAAGAGGAATGTGAGCAGATGTGGAAGGGAACATAACCCGAAGTGTGAGGTGGTGTGAGAACACACATGGCCAGGCTAGCATGCCAGGAACAAAGGGCCACAGGCACTGTGAAACTCAGATACCAGCAGCAGATCCCTTGAGTGAGGTGTAGATTTCATAACCATTTGACTCAATGAAGGCCGAAGCTGCAGTTTATTTAATTCAATTTAGGGGAACTTTTATTGTTTCTTTACAGAAAGTCCATTCAAGATAAAAATAGCCAACTCAATAGTTTTTTCTTCCCCTTTTGCCCCCTTCCTCTCCTGGTCTAATCAAAATGAATGCAAAGATGCACATATGCTGGGGAGTTGCCTAGCACTGGTGAGGAACACCCCACCCTCCCTTGTTTCATACAGCCCTCCTGCAACCATAAGACCAGGCCCATGCTTACCATGATGCCAGGCCCACACTTACCATGATACCAGGCCCACACTTACCATGATGTCAGGCCCATACTTACCATGGTGCCAGGCCCATGCTTACCATAGTGCCAGGCCCGTGCTTACCATGGTGCCAGGCCCACTCTTACCATGCTGTCAATCCCTCTTGACTCTTTAGTCTGCCTCTTAGAGAGCCAAACTGAACGTTTCTAGATTGTCTACTTCCAGGGGATATTAACAACCATACAGTCTTTCTCCTTAATGATGACCCCATTGACTTTTTATATGGAGAAACTAGTTCTTGCCTTAACATGTCCCCTCCATTCAGGAGCTAGTCTTCTATTTGACTAAATAATGGGCTCATCAAAATGTTCTGACAACCCAATAACCATGTTTGTCCAAAGATAAGCTCTATGAAATTATCTGAGTAGATATATGTGAATCCCCTGCTCTTTTGTGCTATTACATGTGAAAAAGTTAAGTATAAAATGTATTCTTCCCTAGAACCATGCATTTCTCTGAGCATAAAGCTTACTTTTCTGCAGCAGGGCTTTAGCGTCAGTTGCTTGTTTGATTGTCCCAGGTCCCAAGATGATAAGATAGGAATTATTGGGACAAATTTGCCTACAGATCTTTAACAAGCGTGATAAAGCCCTCCATTCCATATAGACTATTTTGCATTTTTCCAGTGGTATATGTTCTACCAGTTGTGCAATTTTCATGACAAATTCCAGGTATAGATAGTGAGGAATTGAGGATTTTATGCTTTCTGAGTTACACAGGCTTCCTTCCTCTCTTAGTACAGAAAATGGGAAGTTAGCTCTCTTATGACTAAGAGAATATGTTTTGGCTACAAGATAAATCACTAACTCAAAACATGCCTGATAGTTCATTCCACAAGTAACTTAAAAATGGCAAGGAACATGCCACTTTCCACATACGTTCTCTCTTACTACAATCACACTCAGGCGTCTGAATATACTCACCAGCTGCATTTCAAGAGTAGAACCATCCTTGCAATCCCACCAGCTCAGTATGTATTTGACCTGACAGAGGTATGCTGGTCCTAGGTAAGTCAAGGTGGAGAGATGCTTGCGAGGCTAGCTCTGCAGGGGAAAAGTTCCTCCTCCTAAGACAAGTTGCCTAGCTTGCCAAGACTTTAGAGAAACCAATAGCACATTTGAACATCAAGACAGAAAAGAACAGCAGAACAGGAAGTGAATTTTTAAGCACACGCATGGTACTGATTGCTGATGAGGAGTGATATCAGGGTAAAGGTACCTTGCTGACCCCTATGGGTCACTGGTACAAAGCCAGAACTCCTGAACATGCTCTGCCTGGATGCCCACCCTCTAGAATCAGGATAACAAAAGGCCACACCCAAGATCTTATTTATTTGTTTTTCTGTTTTTTATGCAAGGGTCTACAGGGTGTTCAGGATGTCACTACTAGATCAGACTCATAGTGATTCTCCTGTTTACAGCCTCCCAAGAGCTTGGATTACAGGCAGGCACCACTACACCCAGTCTCAATTGCCATCTCAGCACACCCGGGTGCGGGGCCAGAACAGTAGGCTCGGAATTGAGCTCCTAATCCCTTCGCCTGCTTGCAGGTATTTTAATCTGCTGAGCTATTTGGCTGGCCCCAAGTTCTTATTTAAAAGTCAGACTCAGTCCCCACTGAAGAAATCAGCATATCCTACATGGAGTAAACGTACAGTCAGCTGCATTCTGAAGGCCCAGTGGTCCCTATCACTCCCCATCACCCTTTTCCAGGCCTTTGCTAAACTATACAATTTTTAGAAAAAGGATTCCAGATGAACACAGGCCCCTTGCTATTTGTAGAAGTTTCAGAGTCACTTTAAAGAATCAAGAACAAATTATTTCCTTGTAAAGCCCCACAAAGCTCTCTAGCTCTACTCACTTTTCATGATTGAAAACTGCAAGGTGTGCAAGCAGTTGAGCTGAGCTTGGATGAACACTTTCTAGACATTAGAAGTTTATCATGTGCCTGCCCAAAGGAAACACTGAGAATCTGGGTGAAGAGCAGAACCAGCCATGGCGTACCAAGCCGTCGGGGCCAAGACATTTGGTTGTGCCCCAAACCCATTTCCATTTTACCACTGGAGGAAAAGGAATGGAAAAAGAACTGGAATTACAGTAAACTCATTTTATATATGATTCTTCCCAGATAGCACAGCCGGTGTTATGAGTTTAGAATTGAAAACCAGATCCCAAAATGAAATATCTACCACACGGGATATCCAAAATAAATTCTTGCCAAGATGCATAGGGACAACGGAAGGGCTAGGACTTATTTTCCAAAAATTTCAACATCAGCATATTAGAATTTCACAGCTTTTGAAAGATGAAGCTAGTGTCTTTGGTAGAGTGTTTAAGTCTCTGGAAGTAAAGCTGAGATAATGGGAAATACTATATTTGTTTCATAAAAGTCCCTCATTTGGCTCTTTTGAAGTTCAGCATTTTCAATTGAAATGGCAAGGCAGAGTTCCAGGGCATGCCCACTGACCCAGCATCGCCTGTGTCCCGACCAGGACTTACTACAGCAGAGACTAAAGAGTTGTTGATCTCCTTCCAAACTGTCTAATAATTAAGAGAATATACATTTTTAGACTGCTGTGGTCTGGCATTTCCACTAACAGTTTTTGAAATCTGTCAGAGCTCTGCCAAAGCTCTGGCAGAGATAAAGAGGAGAGGCTGAGCATGTACTGGTTGAGTGACTGTGACAGGCTGAGCACTCAGCTAAGTGGTCTGTGGACTGAGTGACTCTGTATTCTGACAGTATCCCTGTCAAACAGCTTCTCCACATCATGTTTTAGGATGATAATGATGGTAAGTTTGGAGAGAAGAATTTAATTACTCAAGATCACTTCAGTAGTGTTTGGAATCTAATTCCAGAAATGCCTGACTCCAAGTCTTGCTATAATTCTATTATGCCAATTCTAGTAAGCCAAACTTAATGCCTTTTAAATGTGTCCTATACTCTAGACTCTAATTCCTCAAGAAAATAGATGGACATTGAAGAGGTCCAGAGATTCCAAACTAACAGTACCAACTCACGTTTGTTCTTCAAAATTAAACTCACGTCTCTTTTCCTTTAGAACAGTGCTCTTTGGCATGTAATTTATGAATGTTGCTATCTGTGCATGTTGTTGACCCATTGTAAGTACAGAAATTGAGTACAAGTGAAGGTTCATAGCTATGGAGAGAGAAATTTTTATGTCTCAAATAGCAAAATACTTGGGTTTGTAGTACATGTTTTTCATTTTATTTTTCCATGAATTCATTTTTATCATGGTTTACAAAAATATCGACAGTATACGACAGATTTGAAATCAAACACCTTGTTCTTTAAGTTTGAGGAACATTGTTTCCAAACTGGAGTGATGTTTGAAAGTAGGGAACATCCTATTGTCTCCATTAAGCAAATTCTTTGAAATAGCTCTAGATAACTGAGTAATACTCTGGGTAAAACTGGGGTCCCTGGGAATCCTTGCTCTTCCACAGGTTTGAAGTGGCTGCCAGCATTGCAGGGGCCCAAGAAATCTATGTTATCCACGGCTCAGGCCCAGATCCTGGCTCTAGGATGCTTCCAAACACAAGAATAACAAATCATCTTTTGGTATTTTAGAAAGTTCTAGATCATTCATCATGAAAACAACAGAATCAGAAGCATACCCTGAAAACAGCAGAGACCAGCAGTTGGTGGCACTAGCGTCAGGTTTGCGCTGGCACTGAGGTTCTCTGGGACGCATTAATGTTCTCATACTGTGAGCCACCATCACCTCTCCTTGAGTACCAGGCACCGCCATGGGTCTGCTTTGAGATCCAGCACTTACTCTTTATACTTAATGATGGACATGTGGAATGTCATTGTCAATTATTTTTCTTTAAATCTTTTTTCTTTATTGACTTGGTACAAGGTCTTGCTATGCAACTCAGACTCAGAGTAATTCTCCTGTCTGAGTCTCCCCAGCACTGGGATTACAGATGTGCACCACCACACTCTGTTTCAGGGCCCACACAGCATGCAGTATGACAGACTGAGCCCTGGTCCTTGTGCTTTCCAGGCAGGAATTTAGACCCCTTAGCTATCTCCCAAACTCCAGTGTCTATAATTAAAAGGACAAATGATTCCCAGGGCAGGCTGAGGGAAGAGGACACTGTGAGAACTGGTTCTAATTCTTACTATTTAAAAGAAGAGTAGCTCTGATGAATCAGAGACCACCAGAGAAAGATCTTTCTGGAACTGGCAGTTCAATCCTTTCCTTTTTTTGACAAGAAGAGGGAGGACCACACTAGAAATGGACACAGCAACTTAGAGGACACTTAGGATTAAAATGCAAGGGACTCTCCCTCCCTTTTGGTGGTCATGATTCACTTCTTTATCCCCCATCCTCCAGGCCCGACACCTTCTCCAAGTCCCTGGCAGTGATCTTTCTACTTGCTGTCTCTATGCACTTACCTGCCCTAGGGTACTTCACAGAAAGAGGACCATACTGTGCATTTCTTTCTGTGCCTGGATCGTTTTCCTTACCAAAATGTTTCTAAGTTTTAGCCACATGACATGTGTCAGGATTTAATTTTTCCCCTTTTTGAATACCTTATTTTCCTCATTCATTCACCAATCAGTGGACATTTAGATTACTTCTACCTTCAGACTATTGTGAATCATGCTGTAGTAGTGACACAGTTTCATGAATATTGATCTCTCCATGTCGCTGCTGTCAACTGTTTCATGTCTATATCAGTTTTTAAGTTCTGAGCAAAAATAAATAAATAAACAAAATAAAAAGTTTTGAGCAACCACTCTACTGTATTATGAATTGGCTTGGCTGTTTTACATTCCCATCAAGGGAGGGTAATTCCCCAGAGTCCTTAACTTCTTTGCATCTCTACCCACACTTATTTGCTGGTGTTAGGACAGTGGACATGCTACCAGGTGTGAGGCCCTATCCTTTTGTACTATAATGAGAAGTTCCCTGAGTTCTGGCTGTACCTGGCCCAGGTATAGCACCTATGAGATGTTCAGCATGGGATTAAGCAACCAAGGGTGTGCTGGCTCTGGCCTTAGGTGAGTCATCTCTCTGACCACCATCTTGGCAACCTCACTTATCAAGTTGAGGGGTACATATGACAACTAGGCATGACCTCAAAAGGTCAGAACTTCTTTGGCATCAAGGAAAAGAGTAGGATGAAGCCCCACAGGCAGTCTTCTGCCCTGTCATTGTCTTGCCATACCATAGACTTTCTCAGGAGTGAGACACTGCAGGGAGCACAAAAATCTTTACAAAGCATTGCTTTCTGCCACCACAAAAATTTCACAGAAAATGCCCACATGTGCAGAAGTGACTAAAATTGTCCTTTGGTGAGATAGTGTACTGGGTCTGGGAAGAATTTTATCTTAGGAAAAACTGTACATGGTAAAGTACATTAACTATATTTTTAATTTTAAACATATACACTCATAGATTTTCACATTTGATGCACAGATATAGTTGCTACCCAATCAAAATACAGAATGACTTCCAGCAACCCAAAAGATACTACTAATTTCTATTTGTTTATTGAAAGGAACAGTTAACATTTAAACGTTTTTGACCAATTTTACATGCTTATAGGTAATCTGAACATCTATTTTGAAGACAACAATATGCACTATAATAACCATTGTTGAATTCTTATCTTATTTTTTGAAATTCTATATTTTTTCTCTTTTAAAAAACAATTTATTCTCTTTAAAATGAACAAAAAAATCTCCCCATGTTCTTTGTATTGGTCAGCTTTCTATGCTGGGACAAAATACTTGACACAAGCATCTTAAAGGTGGAGAGGTTTATTTTGTCTCAGGTTCTAGTCTTTGGTCAGAAGAGTTATTATTGTGGAGGGAAGCTGCTTGACTTATGACACCTCAAAAGCAGAGGGCAAAAGAAGAGTCTGACAGGAAAGGCTCAGGGACCAGGTATAGTTCCCAAGGCCACACCCAGTGACTCACCCAGACACACCCAAAAGTGTGCTTCACTAATCTCCAAGGTGTCTGTAACCAATGGAGTTGACAAATAAGATTAACCATCACCCACTTTCCTAGTCAGAAAACAACCTTCTCCCATGCATAAAGGAACCAACACTCAGATTTCTACCATGATTAGCTTTATCTGTTCTAAACTTCATCGAAGTGAGGTTATATGATCTTCCTTTTTGTATTGTTTTCCTGCTTAGTAATTCACAAGAGATGTGTCCATTTTATTGCATGTGGGTCATCATTTCTGACTATGTCTTAATCTGTTTGGGTTCTTATAACCAAACAGGGTGGCTTATAAATAAGAGAACTTTCTCAGAGTCCTGGAGGCTGGGAATTCAAGATCAAGCTACTATCAGACTTGGAATCAGGTGAGCATCTTTTTTCTGGCTCAGAGAAGGCACTTTTTCACTGTGTTTTCAAATTATGGAAAAGGTAACAGAGCTTTCTGGGGCTGCTAAGTGTTCTAATCCCAAACACCCAACCTCCAACATCACCATATTAGCAATTCGGTTTCAACATATGAACTTGATGCTCAGGAGACAAATACCTAGACCTTATTTGGTGGTATTTCATTCATGACTATACCTTAATTTATTGATTAATTTTCTATTGATGAACATTTGGCTTATTCAAATTTAAAGCACCTATTTATGAGACTATGCATTGCTTCCACCTATGTTTGTAGGGACATGAACTATATTCTCTTAAATACAGATCCCAAGTGAGATCGCTGAGTCAAAGAGTAAGCAGATGCTTGATGAAGCAGTTATTATTCAACAGTTTTCCAAAGCAATTGCACAAATGTTAATCCCTGTTGAGATTTTAAAGATATATGCTTGAACAACTACACAAATAGAGCTAATGGTAATTTTGTGGATATAGCTATAGATTCTCATTTTCCTCAAGATATAATCTGAAACTTACATTAAAAACTTGTATTTAAGATGTTGGTCACAACATTTTATATAAGTAGTTGTAAGTTTTAGAAATGCCCAAGCCATTAAAATTATTAAATAAATTATTAGCCTTCTAGAAAATAGTCAGTGTTCATTTCTAAGAGAGGTATGGGGATAATGTCTTTTATTTGAAATGAAGGGACAATAATTTCTCAGGATGAAACATGTTGTACCCAGTGAGATCTCAACTCTACTGACTAACCCAGAAAACAGACTCTGGAAAAGTGGGTCTGAATATTAAGTCTGTATCTCTTGGTGCTGAGATACAGGTGACAGGAACTCATTCTTATCAATTCCAGAATTAGAATATATTGCTCTCCTAATCAGATAAAAGTAAAAGTATATGCAAACAGGCAAAGCCCTACTTTGAAAACTCACTGCATGTTAAATAACACTAACACGACCACATTTCCCTGCCCTCCTACTTACTCCTAATTCTGCTGTCAGCCTGAGTTGTGTTGAGAGAGTGGAAGGAAGCATGCCAGAGCATTCGATGAGGTTCTTTGTAATTTTCCGTACTTTCCACATGATCTCTAGCAATCCAGTATTTCTTTCATGATTCGAAAATGAAGAATATGCTTTTAAAAAGTTTTTTGTTGAAAAGCAGGATTTAGAGAATGATCCTCCGGTCTCCCAACAGAACTGAGAGGGCTTTGTCTTCCCTACAGGATCAGGCCAGAGCGCGGCTATTTTTATCTAAGACATCACCACAACTGGTGAAGCTCGGCCACATGGTGTGCACGTTCTGTGTCTTATGGGCTATTTTTCAGATGTTTAGATGATTGGGCAAAC
Organism: Tympanoctomys barrerae; assembly: GCA_002564285.1. NCBI lineage: Eukaryota > Metazoa > Chordata > Mammalia > Rodentia > Octodontidae > Tympanoctomys > Tympanoctomys barrerae. The sequence continues at coordinate 3,767 of NDGN011180076.1, read as the reverse complement.
CCCAGGGGTGCTTGACTAGAGGACGTTTGCCCTTAATTTCTAAGGTAAATTTAATGCACATGTATTACCCGTCCCCTTTTCAGTCATCTCGCTTTGAAGTGGGCTTGCTGCTGAGCTGAACGTCAGGGTTCCCCGCCGCTGCCGTGGTTTCCCTAAATCGTTGGCTGTGGCTGGCTGGTTGGTGGTTGAAACACAAACAGTACATGGAGGGTGCTACTGGATGTACTCATTCAGCAAATTCCAATAAAGGAGGCCATTTTGTCCCCGGCACAAGGCACATAGCAAGGTCTCCTGCTGATGAAGAGTCCACAATCTATTGGGAAGGACATATAGGTGAACAAATAAGCAAATGGCATGTGACAGGCTCAACTAGAAAGCTAGATAGGTGTCATGAGGCCACCGCCAGAGGCTGAACAGCTCAGGAAAATCACCTATGGTCACTCTCTGGACAGAGCAAAAGTACAGTGTCCTGGTCCTGTCTCTCTCCCACTCCATTGGCCCCTTTATGCCACATCAAGTGGTGCAGGGACGTGCCCTGCAAATCTCATTCCTCGCATCGTCTTGTGACACTTCGATGCTGTAGCAGAGCCTCTGGAGTGAGACTGCTTGGTGCCCCACAATGTCTCACTGCTGTGTGCATAGTATCCAAAACAAAGCTGAGCCCTGGGTCAGGGCACCTCCAGAATTTCTATCCAGGAGCATCTGGAAGCAGCAATATGCATGCAGGGAGCAGAAGGATGAAACTCAGCTTCATAGCAAGCCTGTTTTAATGAAGGCAAGCTTATTTGTCCCGGCTTTGCTGGGGAGACCATGAAGAATTAGGAGAAAAAAACCCAGCTCAATACACCTCCCTCCAGGCCACCCTTTGTGACATCACTTAGAAGTCCAACAGAGTTGGACCCTTAGAAGTCCAACAAAGCTCACATTATTTATTTTAAGCTTCTAATATAATTAAAAATAATCCAATGGCTGAAAGACATTATGAAAATTATGCTGTATGTTGAATCTTCACATGTAACAATGCTTTAAAAACAATATTACATTATCCTGTTAGTCACAGAATAATTCCACTATTTTTAAAAAGTTGAGTTTCAGTGAGTGTACCTTGGACAGTATGTTCTAGTAATGGGATATAAACTTAAAATGTATTCCAATTATTTCTCCCCATGCTGTAGGCAATTTCATGTGGAGCACATTCGCTCACCCTCAGTCTAGCCACATGAGATCCAGGCTAACCCATCCCCATGTCCCATGTCCCACCTCACCATGCGGTCTATGAACTTTTCCTGGGACATTGTAGCTGCTCATCAAGTGGCTAAATAAATGCATGAATGAAGAAGTTGATGAATGAAGGCTTGATTTTTCTGCTGTCAGCCTATACCACCTTGATATAGCTTTTGAATGTTTTCCCTCTGCCTGTCTCACCTCTTGTACTCACCCGGAACTATATCTCATCCTGCACTGCTAGACCTAAGGACAGGCTTCAAATATTAAGGCTTCAGGCTAACGAGATAGCTCAGTGGACTAAGCATCTGCTTTTGCAAGCACATGGACCAGGGTTCAATGCCTGGTCCCAAAGTGTGCTGAGCCAGCGACCAAGTCTGGGCATGACGGTGCACAACTGTAATCCCAGCACTGGGGAGGCTGAAACCAGGAAGATCACTACGAGTCTGAAATATGTAGTGAGACCTTGTACCAGATACATAATTTTTTTTTAAAAAACGTGATATCAAATATTAAGGCTTCAAGGGTAGAAAGGGTAAAGAGCTTAGTCTCCACATCTTTAATTTTCTCTGAGCACTTCGATTTATTGCTTGCAGTGTCTACTCCCTTCCAAGGTCCAGCGAGTTCTTTGGCTGGTGGGATCAGCTTTTGTTCTGTGGGTTCCTGTGGGCATCTTTATAAAAAATCCTGAGCCTGGGGATTGGCAGCGCTTCTCTCTTCTGACCCAGTCTGGCAGGATGTGGTGATTCTCTTTGCAGTTCTGCTCTCCAAGCTCAACTCTCTCCATTTAACTGTTTCCACATCAGACGCCCTGGGCTCCCACACTACACCACCCACTCTAGGAAACATCTCTCATATGGAAATTCATCTTCCGATGTCCTCTTGCCGATGCCTGCATCTGCCTTGCCATTTATTCCAAGCGTAGGTGGAGATCAGAGGAGTTACCTGCTTTTCAGAACAAACGGGGAAGCGGAAAACTCCAAAACAAAAACATGTAGTGTATTTACATAAGGTGTGGAAAGGAGGGAGGTTGGCTCTGATGCTGTCTCTGTGGGAATTTATGTGAGATTCACATGCCTTACCCTGCGGAGGAAGAGGAGGTCTAGGGCTGAGCTGAGAAGGAGCCCAGAGCTGTGTTTGGCTGAGGATCAAGGTGTTGCAGTATGGCCCGGCTGGGCTTCATCTCTGTGGCTGCTGCACAGAAACCAACCTCATTCCCCCTCCAATATTGCCCAAGCCTTCCAGCCCTGCACCTTAGTTCACACAGGTCACCTCACATTTCCACTTTCCATTTTAGTTAGAACTTGGGAATGACAAGCCGTAACCCAGGTTTAAAGGAGACATGAGGAAGAACAGGCAATTTCAAGATATAAGCTCTTTGGCCCTATGTTAATTTTCTAGGGTTGCCAGAACAAAATAACACAAATTCAATGGTTAAAAATAATAATAAAAACCCTCCTTATTCTCGTACAGTTCTGAAAGCCAGATTTCTGAAATCAAAGTGTCAGTAGGGCCACACTTCCCCTCCAGGAGCTGGACCCCTTCCCTGGCTCTTCAGCATCTGGTAGTGGTGGCAGTCTCAGGGCTCCTGGGCTGGTAGTGGCATTGCTCTTATCTGCCTCTGTTGTCCCTGGCATCCTTCCTTTGCATGTCTGTGTGTCTTTGCATCCTTACATAGCACAGTATCAATTGCATTAAGAATCTACTCTGATGACTTATTAACTTAATTCCATCTGCAAGGACCTTATTTCCAAATCAGGTCAAATCCATAGGTACAAGGGGGATTTATATCCTTTAGTGTATCATTCCTGAAAAAGTAATTCAACTCATAACATATTCTACTCACTTTCAAGACTCAGAATCATAGGCCTGGGCAGTGATCTTTGGTGCTGCCAGCAGGCAGAGCCTTTCCTTTCTGCATTCCCTCAGGAGTCAGTCTCCATGACCTTCCCTTTGCTCTTGGCTGTCTTCCACCTCCATGAACAGGTGCCCCCTGCCATGTGCCACTCTGCCTTGGAGCCAGCTGAGTATAGACTGAAACCTCCACTAACTGATGGCTAGTGACCTGTGTCTTCTGCTTCAGAGATGTTATATTTAGAAAAAAAGTAACCAAGAAAAATGTGTGGTGTGTGAAGAAAATGTTATTTGGGCTCATAGTTCTTACTCTGTGCTTTGCACAACTTGTGACTGCAGCTTCTCTGTATTTAGCCTTTGGTCTTCATCGTGACCTGGCCCTAAGAAGCCTTATGCAGAATCTAAGATTCAGTGGAGACACCAACACAAACTCATGATGGCTGGCCAAGAAAAATCCTGGGTCATGGTTTTCCTGGGACCCCTAGTAGTGTGTGTCATTCTGCCCGCCAGGCATAGGGGATTCTCTGACCAGTTTCTTAGGATATTGTTGAATCCACAAAGTGGAGTCCTCAAGAGTAACATGTCCATGTGGCTTGGGAGATTCAGACTGATTTCCTCTGCTTAAATCCATGAGAAGTATATAATTCTTTATCCTATTTTTAAAATATAATCTAATTTTTAAATGTTTT
>NDGN011180056.1:0-10052 GCA_002564285.1 Tympanoctomys barrerae | reverse complement strand
CACAAGGGCCTGAGTTTAATCCCCAGTTCTGAAATAAATAAATAAACAAGCAACCCGAAGTTTAGGTCCGAGCATGGACTGGGCCATGGACAACACAGGAAAAGCAATTCTGACTAGTGGTATCTTCTTTTTCTCTTACTCAAAAAATATTTATTTAAATGCAGGCCAGGAAAAATAAAAATGTTGGGATAACCTTTAATTGATGTAATTTATTTTAAAAACAAATAATTTACAAAGTAAATATTTTAACTATTGTCAGTAGTGTACTTCTTACCATACAGCACGCAAATGATTGTCACACCAATGTGGTAAAACATCACAGCTGAAAAAACAAACAAGCATCACAGCTAGCTGAGAAGAGCTAACTAGAGTGTATCTCCCTTATAGAGATGCTGAGTAATACATTTTGCCTGAGACCAAAGGGGCAAAGGAAGCTAATAATACACACTTTTCCACAAATTGTCTCTCTGTCACTTTGGAGAAAAAGAAAATATGTATTCTTTTGTATTCTAACCAGGCCCATCAATTGATTTGATACATTTCAATAGGCTAACTTTCCACTGAGAAGGCATTAAGAATCCAGGTAACAGAATTTTCAGATGATTATTCAACTGACTTATGCCCCACAAGGTAAATTAAAAATGCAAAATATTTTGGAATCTAAGATTTCACTACCATCTAGGCAGAAGAAAATCAAGGCATAAAAAAGTTTTTATGGGTTAGGATGAAAAAGCAGAACAATGTTTAAAATCTGTCCTAGATTATACAGGAATTTAAATGAAAAATACATGTCAAGGCCAAATCATTTTCATTAAGATGGCCACACTTGAAAATAAAATTATAAGAGGTCCAGATAATATGAATTTCAAATAAACTTTTTTTAAAAGTGTAAAATATTCTGTGAATATTTGGGTCACGTGCCTACGAACACAATCATGTGTAGAGAACAGAGATGGGAGAAAGTTGGAACAGAAAAAAATTCTAAGTACCTTAAATTGTATTTGAGAAAAATGCTAAACATGCTGTAAATGTTCCAATTTATGATAATCTGACTCCTACTCATTTTAGTCATTCTGTCAATTTTTGACACCATGGTTAACTTTTTAATATCTAACATTTCTAAAATCACTTCACATATGCACACAGTCTCATACTTAGAAAAACAAGCCATCTCTTTAGTTATCCATTCCTAACTTCTAGCTCCATTATTAGAGCACACTGCATCGCACTTCCATCCATTTTTTCTTCTTTCTCAAAAGGAAAGAAAAATGTTCTCATAAATTCACACTACAAAGAGCTGGCAAGCAATATGATTTACAAAACAATTCTTCATGTATTTCTCATGAGTGACTAAGCAACATAAGTTACTTTCAAAAGTAAAATTTAAAACATATTCTATCCTAGACTGGTAACTACAGCCATGTGCCACAAAAGGATAATCTGCTCTTTTTACTCAACAAAAAGTTTTAAATTAAGCTATTAAACATCTTAACATTAAACAGGATAGAACTATAAATATATAAAGGTAGTCACTTTCATTTTTGAGTTCCATAGGGGTTTGGGAATATTTTTCATCATCGTGCCTATCTAGAGTCAAGATGTAGTTTTTTTATTTTATTTTATTTTATTTTATTTTATTTTATTTTATTTTTAGGCAATGAAAAACTGTTTCATAGCTGGGTCATTAAATCTGAAGTGCTAAATAATCTAATTGATCTGAGCAAATCCAAAATCATTATATGAAGTCCCTATTTCCATGGATCTGATAAATGTTGCTCATGAAATGATAATCTGTGTTACTTTTACTTGATAGGCATAATTTATTTAAGTACACATACCTATTTTTGCATGACATTCAGAGAGAAACGAAACAATCTTAAATGCTTAGTAAGAAACAAAAGTAGGTTTTGAAGTTTTAATACTACTAGTAAGTATACCCAGATTCATTTTTTTTACCTACCGGTTTTAAATAACTGAATTACACTTGCTACATTTTAAACAGCCCCATTTAATGGAACACAGGGGGGGAAAAACAAAAAGCAAACCAAAATAATAATAACTCTCCAATTTCCAGACCTTCAAAATTTTTCCATTTATTTATCCCCTTCATTTAAGGAATCATTCTTAACAAATACACTCACTAAACATTTAAATTGCATCAATTTTTAGTCACGTGGGTCTTAACAGTACCTACAAATTTTTAAGATTTTAAGTATTACATTCATGTAATGTAGCAATAAGAGCTAAACATCCAAGGTCAGATCTTGCTCTACTTCTAATTTTCGCCATGGCTTCCTTTCATACAAAATATTTCTGATAAAAAAAATAACCAAATAAGTAATGTTCATACTTTTAATCTAAACGTGCGCTGAATTTATGAGATTATCTGAAAGTCAGGAGTTATGTAGATGAGTAAAGGGAAAGTTAAAATATTTTAAACTACATTTGTTTTCTCACATGAAAACCACAGACAAAAATGAAATCAAATGTCATGTGAAACACCGATTTCCTTTTCAGCCTACAGCAGTAGCTACGGCACTGTTCTGCTCAACCCTTTAAAGAGGCTCTTTATGCTTTCTACTTCCTCTTCTCTACTGAGCATCAACCTGCTACCGACGATTACTAAGGAGGCAGCAAGGGAGGATGCGGGTCAAGCATAAACAAGCCCCCTCGTCAGCCTCCTGGTACAAGCGTATAACGCACACCTAGAGTTCGCAGCCTGCGCTAACGCGGCTCTCAGCCTGGAAAACGCCCCCCAATCCAAACACCTCGCCAAACCTACTCAATTTGATTCGCTCGCCGAAGGCTTCCAGGCAGCCCCCACGCCAGGCTGTCCACGCGAGACTCCTCTCTCGCTCTGTAAACCCGTTTCCCCGCAGAGCACAAGATCGACTATTTACCAACAGAAAATAAGTACCTGAATCAAATGATAAAGTTGTTTTCATTCCTACCCATTATTTTAAAGCACAGATCATCTAAAAATCTCCTTTACTGCAAACAAGAAAAGAAAATTCGACACCTCTATTTGGTGAACTAGTAAAGCGTGCCCTTTTGTTCAAGGTGAAATGTATCCACTTTGTTTCCACTTAACACCTGTTAAGTATCACTGAGGACTTCTATAGTGGAGCCACATTTTGTACAACGCTCAGCACAAAAGCGCTCCCTTACTGACCCCAGAAGAAATTAAAATTTTAAAAGTGAGAGCTCGTCCCAGGCCAAAAGGTTCCCCATTCTTGTCCCAAAATACGATGCCGCCGTTTCTATATAACTCAGCCTGTTAAGGACGAGAACTCTTCTTTCTCCCTTACTTATGTTATCACTCCTCGAATCCTAAAAATCAGGTTGCTCGGAATTTCTCAAGTTCCAGCTATTATCACGGGATCAGATTGCAGAGCGCGGCTTTGATTTCGCTCCCAGGTTAACTTTACAAAACGCTGACGGTCTGCCAACGAGGTGGTCTGAGAGCAACAAGGCACCGAATCCCGAACTGAGCACTGAAACTCGGAGCGGCGAGACCCTCCGACCAGCCCGCTCCGCGTCTCGCCCGGCCCGGCGCCCGGCGCCCGCGGACTCACCCGAGGCCATGGCTGCTCTCTCCGCGCCGCCCAGCCCGCACCTCCGAGTCGGGCGCGAGGTCGCCGCCAGTCAGCCGTCCGTCAGGAGGCCCAGGGACCTCTGCCGGCAGGACCCCCAGTCCCGCTGACCACCCCCTGCCTCCTCCTCCTTCCCGCCCTCCTCTGGTTCTGCGGCTCGCACCTTCCCACCCCCTGAATTCTCGCGCTTCGGGTCACCAACGTCGCCCGTCCAGGGTGCGGGAGCCAGCGGCAGGGACGGGGCGGGGCTAGAGCCTAGCGCTCCACCCGCCCAGAGGCTGGCAGCCCGGCGGCAGGGGGATTTCCCGCCGCTGACGTAGGCACCTCCCCACCGCCTCTCCCAGGGGCGGGGGCGGGGGGCGGGGCGTGCGGCGGAAGCCGCCACGAGCGGCCTGCGGAGGCCCCGCCCCGCCCCCCGTGCGCCCGTCGCCTGCGTCCTGGACCCGCAGCACGCTGAGGCCCAGGTGAAGGGCGCGCGAGTTGCGGGAGCCGAGGGCGCGGGGGCAGCCGCGAGGTGACGCTGCGAGCGTGAGAAGGCCGCGCGCGGGCCTCTGAGAAATCCCCCTCCTCCGGTTGTTCTGCCGAGCGTGACTTAAAGTTCAGGAGCCGGTGGGCGGGTGCGGTGACGTTCAGAGGGCCGGCCGCCCGGCAGCACCTGGAGGCGGGCCGGGCGGGGAGCGGGCCGGCCTCCCGGCTCGAGGGACGGCCCGGGGTTTTCGATAGGTGGTTCCCGCGCTTCCCGATTTCGCACATGCAAATCTCCGCCCCCGCGCGGGGGTGCAGCGGAGCGCGGGCGTCCCGGTGCGCTCTGAAGGGAAGTGCGGAAGCGACCTTAGCCTGGGTTCGTTCGTGATTCTTGTATTTGCGTACGGAGACCCCTGTAGTCTGAGTTTTTATAACTACATCGCGAAGGCTCGGTTAACTTCAAGCATTTTCTATACGAAAACCTTTAAAACTGAAAAGGTCTTCACTGCGAGTCCTTTGCCTCATCGTTTATGCTGCGATTCTGATAGCCACGAGGAAACCGGGAGAGGAGCGAGCATTTAGTGCGGTAAAGGTCCAGTATGACTGTGCCCTTCGTTTCCCAGGGCTTGTTTCAGTTGCCCGTGATATGTAGATATCCGCGTTTACAGGTGAATTAATCGGGACTCGACGTTAAACGACAGGTCTTTATTTCAGAATAAGGAAAGAAAACTTTACTTAAAGACAGTGTTGTCTGATTCCAGAGCCCCATGATTCTTTGCCGCTTCTTAAGTGCCCAAAACAAGTATATTATTGAGAGTGCGGGCGATGGCGAATCAGCCTGCCATGTAAGTGCCCAAAATCAGAGTACACCGTAATATATATATATACATATATATATATATAATATTAGTTGTTTTAGGTAAGCATTAAAAACCTGCATACATCACAGATAATTCACTCAGTTTCTAAGGGGCAGGGGACCTTCAAACAGCCGGATACTTACAAACCTATTTGTTACCCATCAACTATGTTTATCCCAAGGAAAAATAATAGGGAGTCAAGGAATAATAATAGGCTTAAACTGCCACTGATTTTTTTTTTAAGAGTTTGTGGTAGGGGGAAACACCACCTGCCCGGCAAGCACAAGGTCCTGAGTTCGATTCCCAGTATAAAGAAAAAACAAAACACGTTCCTATGTAAAGGGAAAAATATTCATACTCTAGCTAATATGCAGCTAGTTGAGTTTTATAAAGAATAAGACAATATTCCTCAAGGGCTTATAGTATTTGGTACTATTGATTTAACAAATAGTCACAAAATTGATTTAATAATAGTACCAAATCTACCCTTTGCCCTTATAAATTCATAACTATGTATTATATGTATATCAATGTATATATGTACATATCAGTGATATATCAATGATATATATGCTAGCTGAACACCATAGTGAGTGGCCGTATGTCTTTTGATTCTATGTCCTATATGAAAGCTAGCAAACATTATTAGCAAATAAAACTTTAAAATACTATTAAAATATTACTTTATTGCTATAAGGAAAAAGCATGAGGGTAGAAAGTGAGGGAGATGGATGCTCTGAGGAAGTGCCTTTGCAGGTGAGTTAGCTTCCAAAGAAAGATTTAAGGGAAAGAGCATCCCAGCGTGGGGAAGAGAGGAACAGCAAGCGGCAAGTCTTAGATAGGGAAGAGCTTATTTGAGGAACTGAAGGAAGTTCAAGAGGTAAGCAGGGATCAGATTGTGCAGGACTTTGTCATACCTTTTGCCATGATGCAAAAGATAGACTTTATTTTAGTTGCACATGGGACACTTGGAAAATTTTAAGCACATAATTGATGTGTGAATACATTTTGAGATGTATTCTGGCTATTACTATAACCTGACAAGGGAAAAGAGTAAAGGTGGTCATTTAGGAGGCTCTTGCAGTAACCTAAGTGGAAAAGGTGGTTTGGATTTGTGTTTTAGCAGAGGAGATGGTAGAAAGATCATGTTTAATGGATGTTTTGATGATGGACTTGATGAAAAAGTGAAAAAAAGAAATATTCTTAGCAAGGAGCAGTGGCACACATGTATAATCCCAGCACTCTGGGAGGCTGAGGCAGGTTTGCAAGTTTGAGCCAAGCCTGGACAGTTTAGACAGTGTCTCCCAAAAGTGGGCTTGGAAGCAAGCATGATGACATCTTCCTGTAATCCCAGCACATGGGAGGTAGAGGCAGGAGGATTGCCCCGAGTGAATTCAAAGCCAGCATGAACTATAGGAAGATCCTGTCCCCAAAAACCCTGGTGTGGGGGCTAGAGCTGAGTATGTAGATCAGTGCAAAGGTCCTGTGTCCAATCTCTGATACCCTCTCCAAACAAGAGAAAGTGGTGATAAAAGCTGAGTTGGAGCAGGTTGAGAAGAGACTGATGGAAATGACGAGTATAAAGTACTTTTTGGAAGAATGTTAAAGGAAACAAATGGAGCAATAGCTGGAAGAGGATGTCAATTTGTACGAGGTTAAGGGCTATCACTAAAAAATTTAATCTTAATAGGTTCATACAAGGTTTACTTGAGTCACGATACAGTGTGAGTTTGATGTCTTTCCTCCAAGAATATCCAGTGACAGGTGCTTTCCGTATTATAGCACTAATATGTAGCACCTTAGGGCCACTTTGTAAAAAGAAAGAGTAGAGGATCACAAAGGAGAGATTTGTATAGACCAGGCTTAAAAGTTAATATATTACATAACCTGGACACACATAGACTGCTTTCTGCAGGGTTTCCATGGCAAGAGTGAGCAATTATAATTTGAGAAATGTAATTTAGCTGTGTCTCCAGAGACAAAAGTGGTTATCAGTAAGCACTAGAAGTCTGTGACACAGGAGGTTTTTTTTTTGTTTGTTTTTTTTTTTAAAGCAAAACAAAACATTTATTTGGTACAGGGTCTCACTATATAGTTCACACTTGTAGTGATCCTCCTGTCTCAGCCTTCCCAGCACTGGGATTACGGGTATGCGCTGCCACGCCTGGTTTCGGTAGCCACAGCACAGCCAGGGTTTCAGGGCCAATATGGCATGTGATACTAGGGATCGAACCTGAGTCCTTGTGCTCGCCAAGCAGGCACTTAGACCGCTGAGCTATCTCCCCAGCCCTGGTTTTATTTCTAGAGTGATATTAAGGCATATTTATATAAAGTTGAGATGAACTCAAAAGTAGTTCGCTGATAGTGGAAAAAGAGGGGTAAGTGCATGAGTGAAAAAGAGATAAAATGGATTGCAGTGTGTAGGAGGTAGGTTGGCCATAGTCCAGAATGGGGCTACTTCTGGTGTAACAAGAAAGAGGACAGAGCAAAGTGGATACAGGGAACCTGATGGTTTGGTGGTACAAAGAAGAGAATCAGTTAAACTGCTTCCCCCCCCCCCAGGGATGTATGACGTTAACTTCACCTGAGGTAAAGGACAAAGACAAAGGTTCAAAGGAGAGAAACTAAAGACAAGGTCTTGAGACCACAACTTTAAAAGATTTATCTGACCCTGCTGAATGCCCATTTGTAATTTGTGATCATAAAGGCAATGTCAGACTAATAAACATAGTATTTCATACTAGTTATGGTTTTAATCCAGTAATATTAATGGGCAGTACTATCCTGAAAAAGATAATAAAGAACTAGTAAAATTTAATAATAAGAATGTGTGGAAACAATGTATAATATCTCTTAACCCCCATATACTCCCAGGGTGAGTGTGTTCACTGACATTTATCAGTGGTCTCAGGACATTTGGCCTGAATCTTCCCTAGGGCTTCAGACCTCTATCACCAGTTGTCTGCTAGACACCTCCATGGGACCTCCACAGGCATCCTGGACTTAAGATACTCAACATTTCTCCTAAGTTTAGTCTTCCCAGATTTTCTGTACTGTTACATATCTAAGCACAGGCTAGAAACTTGGACTTTCTCTCTCACCATTCCCTATTTATTCTGATATTGAATTACCATATTCTGCTGATTTTACCAGTCAAATACAAATCTTTTGCGAGCATTGACATACCCTGGGGTTTGAAGAAGGACCTGGGGGATGCTAAACATGGTGATACCTGTGAGCTACTCCCCCAGCCTTCTCTGTGTTTTGGCTACTATTGTCCTTGGCCAGAACTTCACCATACTTTGTGTGAACTACAAGGGATGGTCTCCTGTTGTTTCTAGCTTTTGTCCTCTTTAAAATCCATTCAAAACGATTGGTGTTTTGAGTTATCTATGAATGCACATCATGTCATACCAGTCATGTGCTTTAAAGACATAAGTTGGTCCCATTAATCTTGTATCTAGACTTTTGCGTGTGGCTCAAAAACTCCTTGATAATCTGGTCACTGCCTCTACCTTTAGACTCATCTCTTTCATGTTACACCTTGTACTTTATTCCTTGTGCACTGTTTCATAATTCATAGCTATAACCTATTTCTTGTCTCTGTGTTTGTTTTTCTCCCTTTGGCTGAATGCTCTTTCTCAGAGACATGCTGGTTCTCTTTTTACTTGATTTTCCTTCCTTCAGTTTCTTTTCATGTGTGCCAAACTAATCTTAACATTTTCCCTGCCTAGGGCTGGCCAAATAGCTCCTCAGATTAAAGCACCTGCAAGCAGTTCTGATCCCTGGGCCTACTGTGCTGGCCCTGCCCCTGGGGTGTGCTGAGCAGGCAATTGAGACTGGTTGTGGTGGCATGTGTCTGTAATCCCAGCTCTTCAGAGGCTGTAAACAGGTGGATTACTACAAATCCAATCTAGTAGTGAGACTCTGAACACCCTATAGACCCTTCCCTAAAATACAAAAAGAAAGCAAAACCCAAAACATGTTTTCCCTGCCTAGACCTTATTTTTCCCCTTTAGATGCTTCACCCAATAAATCTTTTGCGCTACTAATTTCATGTTGACATCTTCTTCCTAGAGAACCGAATTGGAATAATATCTAGAATATATAGAGAACGTCTACAAGTCAATAAGAAAAAGGTAGAAAGCTCAATTCTTTAAATGAGTGAAAGACTCACCTAAGTACTTTACAAAAAGAAATAGAATAACTAAGAACCATTTAAAAAGGTGCACAGGCATGGTTAGCCTAGGCAGCTCGTGCTGGATGATGCTGGGAAAACTCCATAGTGACATTGGTTTGGAATCACACGTAGCCATGGGACAGATGGAGACCCTAGAAAAAGAAAATTAAAAATAAGGGGAGTACTGGTTGGTTTTTGGTATCAGCTCTTCAAAGATGAGAAAAGTAGAAAAGAGAAGCCATAATCTGCTGAGACTAAAGAGAAGGAAAGGAAGAAATTATTTCCCTGAAGGTAAAAAAAAGGTTAAAAGAAAGCAGAGCCGTAAGGCTGGTCAAATAGCTCAACAGACTAAAGCGCCTACTTAGACAGAGAGCACAGCAGCTGGCTAGGGTTCAATCCTCTAATTGCTGTGCTGGCCCTGGCCTGGGGTACGCTGAGACAATGATTGAGACTGGGCCCAGTGCTTGGGAGGCTCAAAACAGGAGAATCACTGTAAGTGTAGACTCTATACTAAATACATAAGGGAAAAAAAAAAAAGCAGAGCCTTAGTTTTCCTAAATCCAAAAAAGGCAAAAAAGTAGGAGGAAACATCTCAGGAAATCATTATTTCTCTGAAAACCAAAAGTGCAGAAACGATAAGGGATTCCCTTGAAAGGAAAGCTGTTTCTCCTAAAACTACTAAAAAGTGAGGAGCCTTCTGAAGAAGACATGTGTTCTAAGCCCAAAAAAAAGTTGAAAAAAAAAAAGATTTTAAAGAAAACTTAAGATTCCCTCTTTCTGAAACCACCTTTAACCCTAGTGAAGCTGCCAGGGAACAAAGTAATGATGTGGAGAAACAGGGAATGCTTGGAACAAAAAGGGAGTGTTTCAGACTGGGCATGGTGATGCGCACTGTAATCCCAGCTCTTGGGAGGCTGTAAACAGGCGGATCACTACAAGTCTGATCTAGTAGTG
>NDGN011180046.1:0-11786 GCA_002564285.1 Tympanoctomys barrerae | reverse complement strand
CCCTTGCATTTGCCAGGGAAGCACTTATTCTACTGAGCCATCTCCCCAGACCCCAAAATGTTATTCTTAACCACAAATAAAAATGAATAAACAAATGGATTTTAAGATATGCAGTAATTTATAGAAAAGGCACAAAACTATTTGGGAATACAGAAAGGCTGAGTAAGTGGAGAGGTGTCGCATGTTTCCATATGAGGATCCCAAGCTCATGCTGGGTTTCCACGACGGAGTCTAGAGTCTCATTAAGTCTCATCGAAGTTGATCTACAATTCCGAGGGAAAAAGGGCTAAGCGTAGCTTAAAAGAAAAACATGAGAAGGGAGAATAAGCTTGAGATTTGACATGAATACAAGATACTTAGAAGCTATGGGAACTCAGAATAATTCAGCATTAGAATAGAAAACAGAGCTTTTGGTCATGCCAGAGCTGTGGTAATAGGTACATGTCTGTAAGATTTAGAAATGTGAAATATGACAGATTGTCTTGATGCAAGAAAATATAAAATTAGATCCTTAGCTCACAGTATATGCCAAAAGAAAAGCAACATAGATAAACATGAGTGAAGTTAATCTTTAAAATTTTTCAAAGAAAATATGATATAATATGACTTTTGAGCAAAGGATTTTTAAGCAAAGAAATGTAATATTTCTAATGAAAAAGTGACAAAATTAATCTCACAAAGTATTTAAAATTGTGTAATTTAAAAATAAAAACAAGCCACAAGCTTAGATAGATTATAAAAATACTTAATGCTGACAATGATTAATTTCTTTAATATAAAAGAGGCCCTACAAATCAATAGGAGGAATAAAAATAATCCACCAGAAAATAGGGAAAATGAAATGAATAAGTCACTTTCCAAAAAGAAAGCTACTTTTTTTTTATAAGTAGCCTGAAATACTTGAAAACATGTTCAACTTCAATAGGAAGTACAAATAAATACACCTCATACTCATCAGATGTGTAAATACTTTTAAAAAGGTGCTGATTATAAATATTGGTAAAGATACAGAAGAAATCGAAGTCTCTTATGTTATTTAAATTTGGGTATAGTATGACAGAAAGAGTTGAAGAACAATTTGCTATTTTTAAATTCAGTTTTTTACTTATTTAAATTTTTTATTTTAATGTATTTGGTTGTTACAGAGCCTCACTAGGCAGCTTGGACTCATATTTTTGGCCTCCCCAGTGCCCGGATTATAGGAGTGTGCCACCATGCCCGGACTCGGTCACAGCTCAGCCTGGGGGCCAGATCGTCACAGCAAGTGGTGCCCAGGATTCAACCCCAGACCCTGCTGTTGCCTAAGCAGGTGCTTAGTCCACTGAGCTATCTTGCCCACCCCAGTTTTTAGCTTTATAAGACTAAGACTCACTGTGGAGTTCAGGCTGACCTCAAACTCGTGGTGATCCACCCTCAGCTTTCACGGTGCTGTTCTTAGGGTTGTACGACACTGCATCTGGCTACTACCATGCAATTTACCATTTTGCATTGGAGTTGAAAATGTGCTCTCCTTTTGTTTCAGTAATTACAATGGAAGCTGCTGTTCCATATGAGATTCTCCCACTTTGTATCCCCAATTATCGGGACCAGTGCCACCTTAGATGCTGTTAGACAGTCATTCATCCTACTACAACAGAAACTCTGAGCCCCAGAAAGTCATGCTTAGCAAGGTCTTTAGGTGATTCTGATAGGTGCTGAGTTTGAGAGGAACTTCTCTGGAAAAATCACCACAATACATACACAACAAAACTTAAAGTAATGTTGACTTCTAACATTGCTTTCAATAATGAAAATTTGGAAACAATCTAATTGACTATCATGGGAATAAAAAAAAATACTGTAGTATATTTTTCCCCAAGCTCTAACATTCAAAATACACAAAATGTCATTATGTATAGATAACAAATATAGAGAACAAAATGAAATAGAATACATATTTTAATTTTATTGCTCTGTAAAATGGTATTAATATGAAAATGAAAGAAGAAACACAATAGAAAGGCTAGTAATTAGTTCTTAGAAAGATAACATAACACGGAGCATACCTCTACTAATCCAAGTATATAAAGCAAATGTCCAAATTTACCAACCTGATAGAAGTACAAGAAATTAATGACACATTTATTTACACATTTATAACTTAAATGTACCTTATACCACTGAATTTTTAAATTTATTTTAGTTAAAAATTAGAACCTTAGTTAATCTAATATTTTGCACAAAGGCATTTACCATGTTTTTGGCTTGTTATTTACTTTAAGAGTGATGCACTATCTAATTACATAATGTAAGTTATTTATTTATTTATTTATTTGGTACAGGGTCTTGCTACACCCTGTAGCTGAAACTCATAGTGATCCTCCTATCTCAGCCTTTCCAGTGCTGAGACTAAAGGTGTGTGCCACCACAAACAGTTTTGGTGGCCATAATGGTGCTTCTGGGGCTCCAGAGCCAGCATGACATTCAGTACCAGGGATCAAACCCTGGTCCTGAGCTTGCCAGGCAGGCGTTTAGAGCATCAAGCTGTCTCCCTGGCCCCATATAATCTAATTTTTGAATGAGTATCTTACATACTTGAGCATCGGATACCATGCAAACATGACTTTGTATACATCAATGTTTTGTTTATGTATTCTCCAAATAGATCTTACCACCAATAACAGAAATATCAAAATGTTGAGTGAGTTTACATGCATAAGAAAGGATTTGCTGTTTTAAGCAACCTCACACACTGTGTAGAATTTTTGGCTTTTCTTGTCACCCTACTCACAGAATTAATACCGTCTTAAGGAGGTAACTTTGTAACTTATTTCACATGAAATTGAAGATTACTACATGTAACATCTTGTCATGAGAATCTGACTTTGTTACTTTCAAAAAACAATCACAGTGGTCAATTTGAAAATTTGTTAATCTGAATAAATGGAAAATTTTTAAGTTTATAATACACTGCTACTGTGTTGCAAAAAATAATAGACCACTGTGTTTTTTCTTTAAAAAATTTCTTAAATCATCTTTGCACATTACAGAACATAAATGTCATCACAAACATGCCTTCGATAAAATTAAATCATTTTTAGGGACATATGGTACCAAAAATTAACTCCCCAAAGCACATAATTTAACTGGCTTTTGCAATTTAAGAACCCTGGAAAAAAAGGGAAGGAAGCATTTCAAGGAAATGAGAAGTGTCCTTATAATGAATTTCTGCTTATAAGAATCAGACATAACAACAGTCTTTTTAATTAAAATACAATACCATATGTATAGTTATCTGAAAATGAACTATAAATTATTTTGCCAGAAAACAAAGACCAGTCAATAATGACAAACAGAAGACCCTTACAATGCCAAGTTCATAATAACTGACAGGGCCAACACTCAAGGTTCTCCATTGGTGAAAAATGATTTGTTCATCACTGGACCAATGAAAGCGTACAACTGCTCAAGACTAGGCTGTGTGAGACAGGTTTCCAACGATACCATATTTATACTTTTATGGATGAAAAATATGTTTATAAAACCTAGATGGCAGTCAAAACAAACATGCAATATTTCTGCAAACACAAAGAATCCATTAACTAAAAAAACTGAAACAGAAAGTCAACGTAATCGCTGCAATAAACAACCTTCATTAATAAAAGATGTAGTGAGTACATGCAAGGTGTGGAACAATTCCAGATTCTAAGCTAACAGTCAAAATCACTTTCCAGTATGAAACAGGGGAGCGCTGAACATTTTTAGGGTGCTGACAATATCTGCATGTTACTCTGCGGATGGCTATGAGTGCATTAGACATTTGTTCAAATCCACAGAACGTGCACCAAGAATGAACTACGTGTGTGCGCTAGGGGAAATTTTTATACTTTCCTCTTAATTTTTCTGTGAACCTAAAAACTGTCCTCAAAAATGTACAGAAGAAAAGTCAACTCCCACTGTACTGAGAATATGAAGGAGAGTGGGTGAGTGTTGACACATGACAATGTGTAGAGATTGCAGAATCTCTGAAGGATGCATGTGTTTGTGGAACACCTAGCCACAAGTTTGAAATTTCATCTACAAGGAGTATGGAAGAACTTTGGGATCTGGGGCTAAGAAACCTATAGTCTAAGAGTATAAATATAATGAGAAATATTTACTTTCAGAGAAAATTAAATTGTTTCAGACAATCCACTCATATTTCCCGTCTACAAACACAGTCAAGCAAATATTGTAGCTGCAGAAGCAGCTCTAAGAACTGTATGCATTTGACAGAGGAGGGAAGAACCCACACACTAATCTTGCAGATTTACATTTGTACCTTGATTAATCCTATTAAGATCATATTTAAAACTTTGACAAAATATGATAAAGGCCATTTGGGATAAAAGCCAGCATTTTCCTATGAGAATATATTTCAGATAGGTAGATAATAGAAATACATATTCATTCACTTGCACTACAATATTAAAATAATGGCTATAATTTCATCCTGCTTGTAAGATTTTGCACACTGACAGCATAGTGCCTTTTCAATCTCTGATAGATAAAACTGATAAGCAAAGATGTGTGCATGCAATTTTAATCAACAGAGCGATGTGAGGGGCGGTTCACAAGGCAAATTGCACAAACCTTATCAGTTCTTTTTATGTTTTGTTTTGTAATTCCCCAAACAATGGCAATTGCAAACTACTATACAGATTTTTGCCAAGGGAAAAATGACAGATATACAAAATTCAGTTAATCCTGATGTTTTTATAGGATGCAGTTTCCAAGCTATGTATATACAATATACAAATCTCAGATATAATGAAATACATCTTTATGATCAAATTTGCTCCACACATTGGTGTTAGAGATCATGTAACTCATTCTGGAAATCTCCTTTGTCAACTGCTTAGGTATATTTAATGAAAATAGAACTCGTATGCATCCCCAAAGCTGCAGCTGGTCTTGAAGAAAATTAATAAGAAAACTTCTATTATTTAGACTATATAAAATAACATATTTCATAATTCAATACGTGTACCTATGCTAATATATAAAAACTCTGATGGTATGACAGAAAAAACACTGATCCATAACAGATGTTATTGACTCTTGTATTGAATAGCTAACAAGTCTATCCCTTTATCCAAATACACAAATGTACATGTTATGAATAATGTATAATTATTGCAAGCTATGATATATAACACATACCTAATCTAATATATTTTACATTTTTAAGAGCAGTAAAAAGCTGCAACACTCAGAGCCTTCTTTTTTTCATACACATTTGATTTCCAAATATGATTAGTATATTTTGGTGAACAATTGATTTTAAAATGGTGAATATAGTAATTTAGATATTTTGTTATATTTATTACTAAATTTCACCTCAAATCCCATGAAGAGTTCAAAATGAAATAGATTAATGCACTTAATTGCTACTTATTATCTATGGTTTTAAAATAGATGCTAGGTCAAAAATAGAACAATTTAGACATGTATTTTTGTTAATTTTTAAAAAGAATTTAATTTATTTAATTGCAGTCTCGCTATGCAGCTCAGACTCATAATGATCCTCCTGTCCCAGCCTCCCCAACGCTGACATTACAGGCGAGCACCACCACATCCAGTTGTGGTGGCCCAGCCAGCATGGTCTGCTGGGGTTCCAAGGCTGGCATGTCCATGCCATATCAGGGACTGACCTGGTCCTTGTGCTTGCAGGTGGATGCTTAGCCTACCACACTATCTCCCCAGCCCCAACCATCAATACAAATTATCTTTACAGTAAAATAAGACTAAGATTATTCAAAGGAATAATTATTTTTTTAAAAGTTGAAAATAGAATTCCATGAAGGCACAATTCAGAAAGCTACACAGGCATCACGCTTCAGAGATGAGCATGTTCTAAAGATACCTGCACCCTAGCTTGCTTGCTTGTTAGGCACTTGTCAGACAGTAATTAAGCCCTTTGATTTCATTTTGTTGTTCAGAATTTGACAGCTGTTTATTTATTTATTTTTACTAGTGACAATCTTTTTATCGGTACATGTTTGCAATACATGATGTTTACCTTCCTTGTCTGCAGTGAACACGCTTTAATTTCTTTTTCTACTCCCTTTCTCTCTCCTCCCTCCTACCCTCTTTCTACCTCTTAATCCCTTTCCCATTGAGAAAATCCAACTCTCTGCTTCCTAATATCTGTCTTTTATTTTGCTTTTTACTTATGATTTGGGTTTCTGATGTAAAAGAAACTGCAATATCTAAACTCGTGTGTCGGAGTCATTTCACTTAACACTGCTCTCAAGGTGCATCCGTGTTCCTACAAATAAATCCAGGTCATTTTTCTCCAATTTTATTTTGTTAGATGTGTGTGTGGTGCATAATTTTACGTCCTTTGTGGGGAGCTTGTACACATACATAGCACACGCTGTTTCACTTTGACATCACCTTCCCTATCCCTCTCCCTCACCTGCCCATCTCTCTATCCCTTCCTTTCTTTTGCACATGTTGGCAGTATCTAGCGTTCACATTCCTTCTATGTTCAGAAAGATTGAATATAATCTTAGTCACTGACCCTCAGTCCTATGTCCTACGCATTGAGGGTTCTATTTTGGAAGTTCTTGCCCTTCTATGACTTCAAAGGTTTTACCTATTTGTTTTCCAAGACATTGTGCTTCTGGTTTAACATTTAGTTCTTTGGTTCACTTAGATTTTAATTTATTACATAGTGAACCATATGGACAGAACCAGTGTAGTCAAAATGACCATACCTAAAAATTTGATATAGTAAGTCCTGGAATTACAAGCAAGTTATGTACTAGTAGAAAGTTCATAGTAAAATTCATTCACAAATCTGAAAAAGTGAATCTTATACATGTTTGACACAAATATAAAATGTATATGGCTTTCCACTTCCTAGCCATCCCTGCCACACCGCCCATCACCACTGCCTCTCCTCTGGCTTCGGGACACTCTGGGCTCTGACTAGGCACTGTCCCATTTACTGCACGCGACCACCCTGTGCAGCAGGTGCAGCTGTGCCGTGAAGTTGCAGCCCTGCTGGGCAGTGGTCAGCAGGCACATGAGTTGCATCTGTGATTTGCTCTCATCCATGAATGTTCGTAATGCGAAGTCCGTTTCTATCTGTGAAAGTTCACAACTCAAGTATTTGTAAGTTGAGCACTTCTTCTATTCATATTTATTACAGTCCTGGAGCTCTAGTGGTGCAAAGGTTACTGGGAAGCACTCACGCAGATTTATTACAATCCCAACCAAAATACCAACCTCATTCTACACAGACCTCGAGAAACAAGCCAAAAATTCATACGGATCCAGAGGAGACCCAAAATAGCAAAACCCAACATGGGCAGCAAGAGCACAGCAGGTGGCATCTGAGCTCTAAACTTTATTTTACAAAGCTACAGCGATAAAAACAGCATGATACCAACACAAAAATGAACATGAGGATCGATGGACAGAATAGAGGATGCAGAAACAACCTGAACATACTTGACTATTTGATTTTGATAAAGAGACTGAAATTATACACTGGAGGCTAAGATTACATATTCTTTAATAAATGGTGTTGAGAAAACTGGCTGTCTACATTCAGAAGATTGAACTTAGAACCAAATCCATTTACTTAAAATATGGCCAAATGCATGCTCTTAGTTGGCTCATTTGATGTTCATTTTTGAGGTGCATGTGAACAGTTTTCTTTGACAATTTATCTATAGTGTATTTCTATAATCTTCCGGGACTCATTTGTTTTCAATCCAACTGACTGAAATACTTCAATACTTACATTTAACTCAAATTAATTCACAAAAAATGTTACATTAAAAATAATTTTAACATGTGCACTGGCTCACCCCCAGTGACCTGCTGAGCCGGCCACCGAGACTGGGAGTGGTGACACAGTCCTGTAATCCCAGTGCCGGGGAGGCTGAAAACAGGAGGATCACTGTGAGTCCAAGCTGCATAGTGAGACCCTGTACTAAATACACACAATAAATAACTAATAATAATTTTAATGGTGACTCGTTTAATTTGAATTTTTAACAAGAAATATACTATAGTTACATTTGTAAGGGCATCCACTCTCACTAGAAAAACCCTAGAATGTTTGTTTACTTTAAAAATGAGAAAACAAAGTTTATGAAATAATTTGTTTTAAACTATTTGAAGAAATCAACTGCAATATGAAAAGATAAGAGACAATGATGTCATGTGGCACCATCTAAGTGAGGGAAGAAACTGGTTTGTAGGTATAGGAAATGAAGGGCCGGAAAAGTACAGACAGAATGTAAAATAGAGCTGTCACCAGTGATTGCTGAATACCTGGGCGCAGGTCAGCAGGGGGCTGAGATGAGAGCGAGGCTGTATGGAATTAGCCAGTGGAGGTTCAGGCAACAGTGGACCAAGCCGCTCCAGACAGGTTAAGGAAGATGCGAGCTCCAATCCTAGACTCTCTTGCTGCGCTCCTCTCACTCACTGAATTTTATGTACATGGCTGAAAAATTGCTCTGTGTAGACTTTGTTACATTCTGTAGCACAACTAAGGGGTTTTCAGATCCAATTTTTGAGAAACTCCTGGAATGATACTTACTCGCAAAGACATAATTCTCACTTATGCCAAGTAGAATAAATGAAACATAGACTACATTTACTTGAAAAATAAAAGTTTAAAAAAATGAAATTAATCTGGTGACTGAAGGGTAGCTTATCCTGAGCAGGGTATTTTTTTTTTTTAGTTTTTCAATCATTAATGAAACTTTTCTTTTAAAATGGAGTCTTTCCACAACCCAGCAGAAGTCCACACTATAATTATCCAAATCATCTACTTACATACATAGATACATCTCTCCCCCACTTAATGTTTAATGTTAATGCTTAAATTTTGTCTTCTATTTTCAAATTTTTTCATTATTCTCTTTTCCATTTCTTAAATATTTTTTGTCTTTTTTTCCTTCTTCCAATTTTGCATGCATATAGCGGACAATCTGAACAACTAATTTGACAAGAACACTGTACAATGCGACAAATACTATCAAATTCATATTATTTTGCTTAGTGAAACCCTATCATTCATAATTTATGCTGTTTTAATATTATTGTGTACTCTTTTTAAAAAATAAGTAAATAATTGATATGACATGAGAGGCAGCACACATTTAGAAGACCAGAATGATAGGTATTTCAAGCATGGTTTTAGTATTACACATTGCTATCTTCAGTGTAGTTGCTTTGCATATAGAGTTAGGGTGAGAAATCTACCTTCTGAATAACCACTATGAAGACAACAATATGCAATGTATTAATTATTGTAACTGTCCTACAACTTGTTTTAAAACTGTTTCATTGCTATTTTATTTTCTTATTAAAATGAATAAAAAATAAAAATAAAAAAATAAATGGGATAAAACAAATAAATGGAAAAATAATAAATAATAAATGGAAAAATATTAAAATCTTTCCTCCTGTTGTCCTTTTTAAAGCATTAGTGCAAGAGTTTTCTTTCCTTCTTGTGTAGATTTCAGGTGCTTATCTAACACACAGAGAGACACAGTAATTATGTAAGAGGATGGCTGTTCTAATTTTCTTGATTCAGGAAATCATTTCCCTGAATGTATGTATAATAAAACACCATGTTGTACAATATGCATTTTATAACATTGGAGGTGAGACACTTTCAACCAGAAAGTTAACAGCTGAGGCAGAAAGCTAACTTGAGTCATTAGTATTAGGATGCTAAACTGAACTAGTACAGCATCTACACCTGGGTAGAGAATCTTCATAGAGACCAGGGCATTCTCAAGAAAAACGGTGTGCCAAGGAAACTGGGATAGTTTAGAAAGCATCGAGGAAGAACAGACCAAAGCACAAATTCAGAATAAGTGGATGCAGAATTGGAGACCTCCTAAAATATGACCCAAATGGAAAGAAGTTGCACATGGTCATGGACAGCCAAGGAAAGCAATAATTTTCCAAAACAAAAGAAAGCTGTGAATATATGCATATGGTTAAGGTCTTTGACCCTGTCTTGTCCTGAAATCTCTGCCCTGTTGTTAATTTATATTCAACCTAGTGTCTATATAACACCAGTACTATACATAACTCAGGAATACCATCTAAATATCAAGCCCTATTTTCTGCCTGAGGGATGAATGTCCTAGTAAATGGTGATAATGTAGATCAACTAAATATCCTCTTATTTTATTGATAATAGAACAAAAGGCTATGTCATGTGGCTGTGCAAATTTGTTGTCTAAGAAATCAATATAAAAATATTAAAAATTAATTATGTCTATTTTTAGGCATAGTAGCTCTGCTTATAGAAATGAGCTTCACAAATTATATTCCCCAAATAGATTCTAATTTCAGTTTCCATGAGTTCAATTCTTTCACTATTTCTTAAGTGCAACAAATCATATATCAAATCGAGATCATGACTCTGAAAAAAAAATCCACTTTATTTTTTCCTCTCAGTTTCATTATCATGTGCAGATAATTACTTAACCCATTAAGTATAGATTTTGGAGCCATAAAAACAGAGGTTACAAAAGAATTTACCACCTTTTATATGAACATTCAAATTCAAAATGGAAATTACTCCTAAAGTTCACACACTGTTGTGAATGCCTTTTGACTTAATGGGTAGAATTTAAATGTCCTGCATGACTAAATCTGGAAAACAACACACCAGGAATTTTTATGCAACATAAGACACTGTCTTAACATTGGAATTCATTTTCCATTTTAGCACTCTTTCCTACATTTGTAAACACAGCATTAGGACAGGGCTTTAATTTTGGTAGGGGTTAATTTCCTAAGTAATTCATTCCATAGATTTTTATTCCATGAACATAGGTAAAATATACCTGAAATGAGTTTGCTAGACATTCTAGAACTTCATTCTTTTGGTGACTTAAGTTTTCACACAAATATTTCTTTTCTTTTTAAAATGTATTTAGTACAGGTTATACAGGGCCTCACTAAGAATTCAGACTTTTAGTAATTCTCCTGTTTACAGCCTCCCAACTGCTGGGACTACAGGGGAGTGCTACCACACCCAGTCATCTCATTGTGCTCTGGGGGAACAATGGCCCTTGTGCTTTCCTACACAGGCACTTTAATCTGCTGAGCTATTTGGCCAGCCAGCCCTCACATAAGTATTTCTGTTACACCAATGGGTTCAAAGCCCATGAAGGGCATTTGTGAGGGCCAGGCCAGGAACAAAGCATGAAGCCTTGGAGAAGGCAGTCACCAAAGCTATAGGACCACTGGTGCTTGGACTCTGACTCACCCAGAGCGCAGCTCAGGAGCCTAAGCTTTAGGGTGTTGGCTTCTAGGAGAAAAAGATGACAATTCTTCCTGAAAGAAATCTGGAGATAGGAGAGATCTATAAGCACTCCTTGAAAATCACTAAACACACACAGTAGAAACAATAAGATGTAGAGGCACAAGCCAAAACTACCACAGAGTACCATCGAGGACCTCAGCATTCCAAAGAGAAAGTAAAATAACTATGCACAGGAAGTGTAAGGAAATGAAAGAAGGCGTTCCCTTTTATAAGATGGCAGTGTGACATCATTTATTTATGTATCCAGGACAAACCCTACTTTGGGGAGGGATAATGAGGTATTTTAGGTTAGCTGCCATTGAGAGTTTATTGTTGATGTATCTATGAGAAAGGATATTATTAAAAAGTAAAATGATTCCACTGAGAAACCCTAACTTTCAAGAAAGAATGGTGTGTCCCAAATTTTCTGATCAAGGAGATTATGGGGCCAAAGAGGAAAGTGATTGGTGATGTA
>NDGN011180033.1:0-13385 GCA_002564285.1 Tympanoctomys barrerae | reverse complement strand
AAAGAAAGAAAGAAAGAAAGAAAGAAAGAAAGAAAGAAAGAAAGAAAAGAAAGAAAGAAAGAGGCAAGGGAGAAGTGTAGTGCAACTGGTAAAAAATACAGCCAAGATTCAAATCCATCATACCATGTCAGGGAATCTGGAAGAAGGTCACAAGCAAACCTTGGCAGAAGATTTGTAGTCAGGTGGTCAAAGACACAGAAATAAAGCCAAGAAGAACCGACAAAGTTACAGCAAGCAACTGGATACGGATGGGGCCAAGGGGAAGGTAAGGAGCTTGGTCCTGTGGGACAGCGCGCAGAGCCAGCTGCCAGGAGTACAGGACAGGACCCTGTGCCAGCAGCCTGCCAACAGCCTGGCAGTGCCCAAGTCCTCAAGGATAATCACAGCCAACAGGGAGTGAAGCCAGGAATCTAAGCCCCAGAAGTGAGAACAGAAACCATCTCCACCCACACAGCTTACTGATTAGGTTAACATTGCGTTTCTATCCCACTGTCTTCATCAAAGTGACCTGATTATTCCAGGAAACTCTTGTCTG
The DNA here is from genome assembly GCA_002564285.1 of Tympanoctomys barrerae. NCBI lineage: Eukaryota > Metazoa > Chordata > Mammalia > Rodentia > Octodontidae > Tympanoctomys > Tympanoctomys barrerae. The sequence continues at coordinate 12,850 of NDGN011180033.1, read as the reverse complement.
GGATAATAAACATTCAAGGAGCTGCAGGCCAATGCTCTGAGTGGGCTTGGGTGGACCCACTTCTGTCTCCTCTCTCACTCGTCCTCAGAAACAGCTGTAGTTGAGCTGAGAACGAAGCATCCCGAGATGGGGACGGACTGGACAAACAGCCTCCACTTTGCTGCAACCCCACACCAGGAAGGGTGCTCTTGAATGTTTAGTTTGGTAGCTGATTGTTCCCAGGTACCAAACCCAGAGGGGGCTACTTTTCTAGTTCTCTTAACTGTCATGTGAATGACGCGTGTCCAGTTCCATCTCCATCTGTCCCAAAGAGCTCTCCTAAACTTTCAGGATTTGGCTTGAGGGCATCTGTTGTCCCTTGACGCCTACCTGTAAGTAACAAATGTGCTCCATGTAACTTGTTATATGTGGGTGCGCCATCTCACCAGACTCAGGTAAGCATAGCAAACCTGCTTCTTATAATTCCTAACCTAACTTACAGTCCCAGACTACATCATGATATCTGACCCTAATCAAATCTCCACAGTGCAACACCCACCTTAAGCCAGTTTCCAAATACAAACATTCCAACTTTGCCTACCTACCCTCTGAGTCATGGCTGAAATTTTGGGAAGGAGGTGCTCTTTTATACTGGATTTTTAAAAATTGGGTTATCCTGTTCACAAGTTTTTTTGTTGCTATTTTCAGGAATCCAGCATTGGACAACACTGCCAGTTCATCAGCACCTAGTGGAAGCCTTCTCACTACTAGAGTCCACTTGGCCTACTTCATTACCCACCTTAACCCACTTCCCCTCAAATTTGATCAAAACCCTTATAAATTAGAAGCTAATGAAAGGTAAAAATTGACTAGAGAAAGCCTAATAAAGGACCTAAGATAGTTTATCCTGACCCTTGCAGTATTCCTATCCCCACAGTCAAAAACGCAGATAGACAATATAAATCCATCAGGATCTTAGGCTATAAATAGCCCCTTGGGGCTTCATGATAGTACCCAACTTCAATGTTCATTTATGTTACATGCCTTCTAAAGTTTCATATTATACAGTTGCGTATCTGTGGTTTGCATTATTTTGTGACCTTTTAAGCTGAAATAGTCAATTCTTGTTTGCCTTCTCTAAAGAAAATTAACAAGCTGGATGGTTCCATCCGAGAAGTCTACTGACTTCATTGTAGAAATCTTCATCAAGCACCACGGGAGCTTAGATTTCCCCTGTGGTTCTATTCTGATGAAATACATGGATCACCTTTGGTTATGGTCTAAAGTGAGGCAAGCTCTGAGACCGACACTGTCCATCTACTCATTGTACCAGCGCAGTAAAGCCAGGAGGTTACCAGAAGAAATGAAAATCTGAAAGTAACTTCAGCACCTAGAACAGGTATTGGCAAACTATGGCCACTAACCAAAACCAGCGCACTGCCTACTTAGTGAGTAAAATTTAATTGGAACATTTTTTTCATTCTTATCCATGTATTACTTATTGTCCATGGTTACTTTAACACTACAACAAATAAATTGAATAGCTATGATGTAATGCTTGTGTTCCACAAAGTCTAAATACTTCACAGAAAAAGTAAAAACCATGCCTTGATCTGAGATATGATTTATCTCAAGGGAATAAATGCCTTACTCCTAACCAGTAGTGGTTCACCCAAAATCTACGAGGCCAGAGACAAGAGCTCTTCACTTTCAAGTCACCAAGTACAAAGGGTTCTCAACTTTGCCAGTTGCCACTCCATCATATGACTTCACAAAGTAACCAAACCTCTCCCCTGGAACACTAAATAGGAGGACATCTTTGTAAATTATTAGCTCCCCAACGACCTTTGTAATTGAGAGGCTGGAATAAGCCACTGGCAGCAGCCTACCTACTTTGTCGACGGCCGCAGTGACTAAGCCAGAGGAGGCACCTGCCGACACTCTAAGCATGAATCCCTAGAAGTGCTAGAAAACCTCAACTGGAGCCTTGAAAAGATTTCACGTGAAATTGCGCACCACCATGAAGACAAACCGTCAGGCACAAGCTAGCTGCTAACTCATTGGAGAAGCTGCTAAATTATTCCAGGGTGTCTCTGGTGAATGTATCACCTGTCACTAATGTGATTCTGATAAAACTGTGCGGGTGACACGTGGATACCAGCTGAATGCTCAGGACCCCTTTACATATCTCCAAGTGGATTTTATCTACCAATTCTTGCTATAAGTCTGACATGTACCTTACTTGTTGTTGTTTGTTCTTGAGATTTATCTAACTGTTCCTTTCTGGAAAACTGTGGCTCTAACCATTACAAAGAAAGAAGTTTTGATGTTGTGAGGCCAATTCAGGGAATTCCACGCTGTTGCTCTACTGACAAGTGTTCCCCTTTTACTCTAATCTAGTCCCCTCTGATCTCCATTTCTTGGTGTGTATGCTTTTATGCTATCTTCTACTCTTGACTGTGGTCTGGACCAGGGACTCGCTTCTAACCAATAAAGTGAGATCACAGGATGCTATGCCTGTGGTTATCCTACATTACTTATCTTGCTAGCAGACTTATTCAAAGATTCTCTTTCCAAGCTTCATGAAGTAAGTAGCCATGTAAAGAAGCCCTAGGACAAGGCACCATGGCAGCCTCAACACCTGCAGGCAGACTCTAGTCAACGGTTAGCAGGAAGTATTTACATTGTTGCTAACGTGTTACCTGGTAACAAAACTGGCATACTAGAACTACTATGTAATAGCTTTGCAAAGTTCTGCTACCTACGCAGATGCTTTACTGTCAGTATCAGGCCCTGTCATGGGGAAAGGTAGAGCGCACAGAACAAATAGAACACTGAAGCTTGAATTAGCAAAATTTCCAGAGATTATTAGTCACGTGTGACTTCAAGTATTGTCATGGGCTTTGACAATAAGGAAATCAGCTCCTTCTGGGATTCATCAATTCTTGTATGAATTTCAAATGAGCAGCCACTAACCTAGGATTATTGTTCTTGACTGTACATTACCACAAAGACGTAACCAAATATTCCAGGGATACTCACAGTACACTCAGTATTGCCATCCATAGGTATTAGCAGCCTTTGCTCAATGTCATCTGAAGCAACCATTTCATGACCTACATTATGGAGTGTTTGCAAGTCAGCTTCCACATACAAAGAGTTTGGAAGAGTGATCAAGAGATACAATATCCACTTTCACTGATGTCGCAAGTCAGACATTACCCCCTTTTGTCTTGGAGCTACTCATTTCTCTTAATATTCCAAAATTTTTATATGAAAATAAAAATTCCATAGCAAAATATCAAGAGAATAGCAACGGTTAATACGCTGTGCATCATGATCATCAAGGAAGTTACTCAAAGAACAAGACAAAGATGTAAAAATTCTCTTTTCTGAAAATACCCAAACAGATAGCAGTACAAAACTTTCTTTTCCTTAAAGTAAGACAAAACTAGTAGAATGAATGAAACAAATGAGCACATATTAAAATATTAAAATTTTTTGAAACAGCAGAGTAATTTAGCGAATCCTTCTACTTCGTACTTATCTGTTATATATCAAAAGATAAGCCACGTGACATTTAAACCTGTGTGTCTGCCTTATTTCACTGACCACTGTGTTCTCAAGTTGCATTCATTTACCTACAAATGCCTCAGGTTCATCGTTCTTTAAGGCAGAGTAGTACTTCAGTGTGTATAAGCACCACCTTTTTCCCTTTCCACTCATCGATTGATGGACATGCTATTATAAATTGTGCTGCTGGAAACATGAGTATACACCTAAGACCATCACCAGGTGATTTTTAACTCTTTCTGGAAGGTACCTAGAAAGGGGAGAGCTGGGTCAAGTAGAATTTCTGTTTAGGTTTTTTAGGAATTTCCACCCTGATTTCCATAGTGGTTATATCAGCTTATGTTCCCACCAACTGCACGAAAGGGTTCCTTTTTACCTGGTAGCATCTCTAGAATTTGTTATCATTAGAGTTTCCATGATTTCTTTCTTTTAGGGGAAAGATGTTATCTCAATGTTCTTTTAATTTACACCTTTCTGCTGGCCAGGGATGATGATCATTTTTTTATGAATTGGCCATTTGTACTTCTTCTGAGACATATCTATTCATTTCAGTTGCCCATTGTTGATGGGGTCTTTTATTTTGGGGTGTCTAACTTTTGTTATTTATATGTTCTTGCTGTTAGTCCTCTGTCTGTGGAATAGCGGGTAATTTTTTTCCATTTTCTGTAGGTTGTCTCTCTACTCTGCTGGTTGTTTCCTTTGCTGTGCAGAAGACTTTTAATTTGACACAATCCCATTTGTTGATTCCCAGTATTACTTCTTGTCCCACTGGAGTTTGGTTCAGAAAGTCTTTGTCTGTGAGAGTGGTGCCTACTTCATCTTCCAGCAGATTAACTGTTTCTGCTTTCACATTTAGATCTTCGATCCATTTTGATTTTAGCTTACTCCATGATGAGCTCTCTGGATCTACCCTCAATCTTTTGCATGTGAATATCCAATTTTCCCAGCACCATTTACTCAAAAGGCCGTCTTTCCTCCAGTGTGTGTGTTTAGGCCCTTTGTCAAAGATCAAACAGCTGCATGTGCCTGGGATTGTCTCTGCTTCTTCTTTTCTGTTCCAATGACCCACATGCCTGTTTCTGTGATAGCACCATGCTATTTTAATCCCTGTGGGTTTATTAATATTCCAAACATAGTTACCTAGAACTGTATCAGCTTGATAAGCAGTGCATTAGAAATCATTTTTCAACTCTATGTCAGTATTTAGCCCAAAGATGATTTAAAAGTAATTCCCAATGACTGCCACTAAATTTGCAATCTTAAAATAAAATAATAAATATGCAATCTAAAGCCTTCGCAAATTGGTTAGACTTGAAATCTTGATAAACTGATGCCCATCTTGAAAACAGCGACATTTTTCTGGAATCTATTTTAAACAACAGTTTACTCTCCATGGCTGGGGTTAGATAATATATTTTAAGGAGAAAATTAAGCCATTATTTGAGAACCAAAGCCCCAAACCTAAGTAGTAATTTTAGATTTCCTTTTCTCCTCATGATTCTGCACTTCATACTCTACAAGAGGCCCCCAAATAGGAGGATCCTGCACTGTATAATACAGAAAAATTCAGCAGAGTTGTACAATGTCAGTATGGTTATAGAAGTCTTTGCTTGGAAGCATCATAAATTGGACAGGTAGTAAATAAGAACAGAGTCAATTGAGATATAACTGGCTTCTTCAGAGGAAGTATGTATTCTTTTAGGGGATGAATGCTATGCCTACATCCTTAAAGATTTCTCAAAATCTTTAATATTATTAAAAATAAGTAAAAAGAACATATGTTGGAGAGAAAAAAAAAACAACTTCTTTAACAAATGGTGCTGGAGAAACTGGATAGCCATATACAGAATATTGAAACTAGATTCCTAACTCCCACTCATACTAAAATCAAAGCACAGTGGATCAAAGACCTGGATATAAGACCGGAACCTTTGAAGCTGCTGAAAGATAGCATAGGGGAAACACTTGAAGTCATAAGCACAGGCACAGACTTCCTACGTAGCACAGGAAATAATACCAAGAATCAACAAACGGGACGACATCAAATTAAAAGGCTTCAGCACAGCAAAGGAAGCAATCAACAGAGTGAAGAGACAACATACAAAACAGGAGGAAAACCTCTGCCAGCTATTACACTGATAGAGAATTTACATTTAGAATACAAAATAAACTCCAAAAGTTAACTCCAAAAGACCAAATTACCCCACTAATAAACGAGCATATAAATTGAATAGCTACTTCTAAAAGAAGAAGTACAAATGGGCAAAATATATGAAAAATATTCTACCTTTTTAGTCATTAGGGAAATGTAAATCAAAACTAGATCAAGATTCCATCTTACTGAACTCAGAATATCTACCACCAAAAATGCAAACCAAAATGCTGGTGAGGACTCAAGGGGAAAGGAGCACTACTGCACAGCTGGTAGGAAAGCAATGTAGTACGACCACTGTGGGAATGAAGAGGGTTCAAAACAGAAGAAGGGGGGCCGGGGAGATGGCTCAGTGGAATAAGCGTTTCCCTGGCAAGCGTAAGGGTCTGAGTTCAATCCCTGGTTCTGCCAAAAACCAACCAACCAAAAAAAAACAAAAGAAGGAAAATCAGGAATATTCATCTGACCTAGCTATGCCCCTCCTTGGTATGCTACACCCAAAAGAATGAACCACAGCATACTAGGCAGATATGTGCATGTCCACGTCTATAGCGGCGAAGTTCACGGTAGCTAAGCTGTGGAGACAGGCTAGACACCGCTCGACAGATGAATGGATGAGGAAAGTGTAGAACACATGCACAACGGGATATTATTCAGCCAGAAAGGAGAATGAAAATTTGTCATTTTGAGGAAAATGGGTGTAACTGGAGATTCTTATGTTATGCAAAATAAGACGGTTTCAGATTATTAAATATTGAATATTTTATTATATGAAAGTATAAAATTTTAAACAATTATTTGTTATTATTGCTGCATGCTTGCAGTGTACAATGCACTCCGTCTGCAGCTGCCTCTGTGGCTGTCTCCCGTCCAATCACTGTGGCAGGATAACCCCGGAGAGCCCGAAGTATAGCCATTCTGTTACCTGATTTTCAACATTTCATCCCTTCTCAAAGTGGCTCAACAAGCAGGCAGGCTGCGCTGCTTTTTCTCTCCGATTCCAGCCTGCCTATGGAGTTACTTTCAGAGTGAAACCTGCACTGCTTTTGCAGTTCACAATAATTGTGCGTTTACAATAATTTTGCAGTTTACAATCATTTTCCTAGAGCTAACGCTGCCAGCCCTGTCTGCTGTTTCTCCCTGCAGCGGCAGACCCTGCCTGGGCTTATAATACTGTGTGTCTGTGGAAACAGGCCCCTCCCCGGAATCCGGGTAGCATTCCAGGCTGTTTCCTTCGTTTCTCTGTGTTGTGTTTCGCTGCATTCAGCCCCTCTGTAGTATCCAGCTTTCAAGTCCACGCTTTCCTGATTCCTAGAGACCTACTTTTTCTCTTCACTAAGCTGCTGTTTTTCAGATGCCTTGATTCCAGATCCAGAAAGGCTGTATTTTGCTGCCTATCTTCACTCTGCTATTTTGATCTCCCCCAAAATAGTTAATTAAAGAAGATATACATCAAGAAACTAGAAGTCTGACTTTATAGAGAGGAAGGTTGGGGGAGGGAAGGAAAAGCAGAGGAGGATAATGGGGGTGAGAAAAATTAAAATATTTTGTGCTGAATGAACCAATGTACTGAAATGAATCCCAGTATTCTGTATTGTAACATGTACTAATAAAGCATCTTTTAAATAAATAAGTAGAAAGCAAATAAAGAAACATAAATTTAAATAATCTAGACAATTGCCCATATTTGGTTCTGTCGATTCTGCAGGTTGGGGATAGACTCTGTTCTCTTTGTTTACTTGGCTCTGAGCTCAAAAGTAGGCCATGGAAAATGAACTCTGATTTCAGTTTTTGGAGGTGTGACCTCCAGAGTCTTAAAAGTGCTGTACTGGAGATGATCCAGCCATGTGTCTTATTTGTTATGTCCATCAAAGGCCCCCTCCAAAAGGACAGAAAACATGAAAATTGAAATACCATCCCCAAATTGATCAGGTGACTGGATGTTCAGGGTCTAATCTTTAGCCTAGGCTGGACAATGGCCACAGGTGAGACCCAGAAGCACAGCTGCATCCACACAGCTTTTGAGCTGCATCAGTCCAACTCTACTAGGCCCTAATGTTCTATAACATGATGTTAGCATTTTAATAACTCTTGCCCAGGAAGATAAAAATTACAAAGGACTTTATTACTTATTTTAGGAACTTCATAAAAAAATCTAAATGAACTCAAATATTTTAACTTTTCAATAGACAATAACAAATGATAGTTCATCCCCAAGACTCTGTGAGTCCACAGCCTCCAAATCCTTGCTTTACTTTCCTCCATTCCTGGACTGTTATGTCATATCCTTATCCTATCCTAATCAAGCTCAAGATTGAAAGACTCATCTTACTCTAGACTGCAGAGCCTCATACAGGTTCCACCTTTGCCCTTCCATTCTGAGACACTAAGAACAGCAAAATTGTTTTCCTTTACTATAGCAAGAATAAACCCAGCTTGGTTTTGATGTCATTTTTGAGAAGCAAACTGTTGCTAAAAGGTAGTACTAGGGTCAGTTAGAGGATCTAAGGAGCTGAGGAATGAAAGAAGGGCTTCACTTCGTATCCTGAAATGACAACAAATGCTAGAAGATCCGGCCGCAAGATACTGTGAGCCCATGGGTCAAGTAGTGCATTTATTTGCTTTTACCAAAATTTGAACTGGCTTAAGTATCCAGCATGGTGCTGAACTCACACAAAGAGGTTAAGCATTTCCAACTACAGACAATGAAGGAGGGGCACTTCAAGGACAGGAAGGCAGACAGGTCCTTAAAATGTATGTCTTTAGAGAATAGCAAAGACAACTAAAGTTAACAGGGATTTATGAATTTTATTTCCAAGTGTACATTTAAACAGATGGAACCTTCGGATTTTGTTTTGAAGCTAGATACAAGGCAATTCAAGCAGGAAAGCACCCAGAAGAACTCTCACGTGCATTTCATTTGCATGGTAAGCTCCTTCACCTTTTTGTGCCTGCGTTTTCATCCTGTGCAAAGCAGAAATGGCATTTTTCCTAGTCTCTTTTCTGTTGAATCACTTGCTTGATTTGTCTTCCTGTTCTTTAATTTCTTCTCTCTTTTTGCTCATCTCTCTCTTTGCTGGTTTGCTACATTTTCCCTCACCTTCTATCACCAAAGCATCTCTGTAAGGAAACTAGTCCTCAGGGCTCAACGATCAAAAGTGGGCAGGGACAACCCGATATTCAAGTTAGAATTTGTTGGAAGTATGAAGGTGGACGAGTCACTTGCCCACTTCTTTCATGTCAATCCATGTAAGGAAAACAAAGAGAGCACCGCTGTCCACAGGCATCCTTAATTTTCAGTTATCCGGGTCTCACTATCTAGCTTTCTTGCTTTGACCCTCAAGAGGAAAATTGGTGTGATGCAGAGGAAAACTCTGCTCAAGCTTGATAAGTCCTGGCTTTCTTCCTTACTAGGTTTTTGCCCTTGGCAAGCCATGAAAACACTCTTAAGCTCCATTTCCTCTCTGGTCAGAAAGGCAGTGCTGCTGAGCAGGGTCAACCAGATAATACCCATTAAAGACCCTCCTATGCCAACGGCAGTGCCTTCGATAATCACAATGTAATAAATATTTATGGATCCATGTTGACTTTCCACATTATGAAAAATGGAGACCAAAAAAGTCATAAAACTGCACAGGAAGAACCATTACAAGTTTAAGAAAGTGCTTTGCACACTGTAAAATAAATTACAAATTTGAAGTAGGCTGCGCATTTTTTCCTTCCTATGCCTTTTGAGATATTTACTGTTGATTAGCAGATTTTTAAAAAGTTACCTTCCAATAAAGCAGTATTTCTCATAAGTAATCATGAGTGGGAGTCAAAACTGCTCCTTAATATGAGATATGAAATCTCGGTTTCCCCACAGCAGCACTCACTGCCATTATCTTCATTGGAAACAGAGATTTGTTTCCGTTTCCTCTTCCTTCCAGTAAAGGAAGGCTTCCCTGGAAGCCAAGAGGCTCTGGGATCAGGAAACCCAATATTAACTCCTATTTACCATAAAACAAGAAGACTAATATCTACTTTCTAGGAAAACATAAAATAATTTTTTATAAAGTGCATGATAACCAAAAGGCTGGCTTCTTTCTAGCTGTAGACCTGCAAGGTAAAACAACTTTGGGGAGCACATGGTTCCTTGATTTCTTATACCATGAGCTATGTTTCAATCCCATCATCCAACAGGTCTGCCTTCAAATCTAGACTCCTCCTCTAAATGCTGCCTGTTCTAGCTCTGTTTCCTTTTCTATGAAACAGAGACAATAATGGAATCTAGCTCATGGAATGGAGGGGAATAGATAAAAGAGTATATTTAAATGTCTAACCTTTTGCTGACACATAATAAAATTTAATTAATAGAACTAGAGTAATAATAATAATAACAGCATTATAATTACATCCTAACTCACACCTTAACACACACACACACACACACACACACACACACACACAGGGCAGCATCTTGGTTAGTGGGGTGGTTTGCCATTTTTTCCTTCTTAGGCTTCCTTGGCTATGTTTCCGTCCTCCCTTCACAGGGCAGGTCTGTTTCAGTTCAGCTGCTGGCTGGAACATCTGGCAGGTTGCCCACTCTTGACGTTTTCTGTTTGTGGAGCCAACAGGCTGGGGAAGTAGGGGGTTTGATCATCTTCACCGCTGAGACATTGGAATCTGTTGAGTTAAACATTGCTCTACTGTTACCATCCCCTCCCTCACTTCTCCCTCCCTGTGAATGAATCTGGAAAGAATGAACCTGAAGTCTCTCTTGAACAGCTATAAAACCTTTATGGTACGTGGGCTGTTCCTCGAGGAGCGGGGCATCAGCCGCCCTGCTCGTTCCTGGAGTAAACAGGATGCGTCAGTGTGTTCTCTAACACTGGGTCAATGTCTGAGGGCGCGGTGCCGGCCGTGCCTGGCACCTGCTGGTGTGAGAGGCCTGCTGGCAGCTGTACTCCACAATCAACCATGAGGACTGCATGCAGGGCACAGCTCTCTGCTTTCTCCTGCCCCTAATTCACCAAGTAATATTTATCCTGGGATGGCCACATCTCCATGACTCTTTTCTTTTGCTCAGCCCTCTAGAACTACAGAATACATTTGCTAAGAATATATTATATGATATACTGATGCACGCGACAGTATATCCTATAGCACCTATGTATCTAATTAAATTTACACTGATTTTCCAGGTGACTTCCAAGAGCAAAACTCAAAGCTGAACTTACGCTTTTTGTTGGGGGAGCGTGCTGATTCTAGATGCAGGCTTTGAAGTCCTCTCACAACCCTGTTTGATGTCATCCATAAAATGCTGCCTCTCTGATGGCTCCAGTCAGTTGCCAGACCTTGGTCCCTAACTTATTACAGGTACCATCTTTGAAGGATAGATGGCACCATGCCATAATGTTGTCTGCTTTCTTAAAACATTTTAATTTGCGATACCAGGTTTAGCCCTTTCTGATGTTACAGAAAGGACAAGGAAAAGCATAATTCATTTTATCCAAGGTCATCATTATTCTTACCCGTCTTTACACAGTGCAGTGAAATAGTCAGGGATGTTTTATCCCGAGTAAATCCTGAACTTCTGTCATCAACTCCCCAAAGGTCTCCCTGTCCTTATATTCCTCCAACCCTTCTCATCTCTATGGTATATTCTTAGAATTCATTTTAACTGTAGAATCAATTAGATCCTATCCTGGAGAGAATTGTTCATTGCTCACAATAATTAGAACACCAAAGATTGGTGACACAACTGGCCAACCATCAATGTGTGACACATCTACCCTTGTTTTGTGACGTAACCTAGAAATAGACTATGAAATGGCCAAGTTCATCCTTGGATTTGTGGTGCCCTAGTGAGTACAGAGGCAGGGCTGTAGTCACTGCCAAGATGAAGAGAATGAGTCACGGAAGGATCGTATGACCGTAGTATGAAGATGTAGGGACATGCATGACTGGCAAAAGTAATAAATACACAAACATTTTATATCAACACAAAAAAAAATCAATCTCTAATCATAATTCTGAGTTTAGTTCATGAAAGTGTTGGCTATAATTACTTTTGGGGATGAAAGATAAATGAGCTGAGTTCTTAATATATTAATATATCATACATTTATATATTAAATATTTAATATCATTAAATATTTTCCAAGAATAAGGTAAAAGAAAACTTATGAGGCTGACAAGATAGCTCAGTGGACTAAGCACCTGCTTAGGAGAGCTCAGGGATCAATCAGGGTTCGATCCCAGGCACCACTTACCACAGTGGCCCCACCCCTGGGTGTGTTGAACAGGGCACTGAGACCCTGCGTGGGATTACAGGTACACCCCTGTAATCTCAGTGCTGGGGATCGTCCTAGGAGGATCACTATGAACCCGAGCTATCTAGTGAGACCTTGTACCAAATACATTAAAAGAAAGAAAGAAAGAAAACCTATAGCTAGATTTCCTTTGAGGTGACAGTTCATTGTCAATCTCAGTCTAATCCACAGCCACATTCTATCATTTAATTTTTTTTTTTCATGGTGGTACCAGGAATCAAACTCATGACTTCACGCTGGACAGGCAGGCCCCGTGTCCCTGAGCTATATCCGCAGCCATTTTAAATTTTGACTGTGAATAACTCTGACATGGAAAAAATAATTTTATACTTGTGTTTTGGCCTTACTCCTATATAACTTGTCTTTTCTAAATGCACTATTGCTATTTAAAGGTACAAAAAAGAATTAAAATTGCCTATTGTTCCTCCAACTAGATGGAAAAGATAAGATTTTCCTGATTTTTCTCTACATAGACATACACACAAGTACTTGTAAATTTGGAGCACACTGATACCATCGAGAAACACACTTTTATAATTTAACATGCTAAAAAAATTCAATGAGGATTCATCTAAAAATTAGAATGTTCAAATAAATATTTGATTTTTTTGGCGGACCTGATATCTTTTGTATTAATCTATCTAGCACTTTACTTGAGCATTCTTTTCAGGTGTTAATTCAGTTTAGATTTACCTATGGCTGTAGGTTGTTTCATTAATTTCTAATGATACTTTGATCATTTCTTCCCATCTGTGTATGAATGGAAAAGTGCTATTTTTGTAAATTCTTATTTTTAGAAAATAATAATACCTTAGTTTTGGATTCTTGTTTT